>CAUYON010001209.1:0-38731 GCA_963573935.1 Arctocebus calabarensis
AATTGGAAAGACTGGCTCGGCACCTGTGGCTCAAGGGGCTAAGGCGCCAGCCATGTACACCTGAGCTGGCGGGTTCGAATCCAGCCTGGGCCCGCCAAAGAACAATGACGGCTGCAACCAAAAAATGGCCGGGCGTTGTGGTGGGCACCTGTAGTCCCAGCTACTTGGGAGGCGGAGGCAAGAGACTCGCTTGAGCCCAAGAATTGGAGGTTGCTGCGAGCTGTGATGCCACAGCAATCTACCCAGGTGACAGCTTGAGGCTCTGTCTCCAAAAAAAAAAAAAAAAAAGAAATTGGAAAGACAAGCCACAGAATGGGAGAAAATGTTTGCAAATTATATATCTGACAAAGTCCAGTATTCATAACATGTAAAGCCCTCTCACAACTCAAAAATGTAAAAAATAACCCAATTAAAGAATGGGCAACTTTGGGAGGCTAAGGTGGGTGGATTGCTTGAGCTCACAAGTTCAAGTCTAGCTTGAGCAAGAGCAAATCCTCCCTCTAAAAAATAGCCAGGCCTTGTGGTGGGCACCTGTAGTCCTAGCTGCTCGGGAGGCTGAAGCAAGTGTATCACTTGAGCCCAGGACTTTGAGGTTGCTGTGAGCTATGACAATGACACCATGGCACTCTACCCAGGGCAACAAACTAAAACTCTGTCTCAAAAAAAAAAAGAATGGGTAAAAGACTCAGACTTTTCTCCAAAGAAGATATTTAAATGGCCAGCAAGTACAGGAAAAGATGTTTGACATCATTAATCTCCAGGGAAATGCAAGTCAAAATCACAGTGAGACATCACTTCACAGCCACTAAGATGGCTATGTAGATTATCCTCAACTGATAGTGCGGTCATGTCCCAAGAAAGCCATTGTAAGCTGAAAATGTCATAAGTCAAAAATGCATTCAAAACACCTAACCCACCAAACCTCATAGCTTAGCCTTGCCTAGCCTAATCATGCTCAGAACGCTTTCTTTTATATATATATAATTTTCTTTTTTCTTCTTTTATTAATTAATTTTTTTTTTGGAGACAGAGTCTCACTTTGTGGCCCTAAGTAGAGTGCCCTGGCACCATAGCTCCCAGCAGCCTCCAACTCTAGGGCTTAAGCAATTCTCTTGCCTCAGCCTCCCAAGTAGCTGGTATTACAGTCGCCCACCACAACACCCAGGTTTTTGTTTGTTTGTTTGGTTGGTTGGTTTTTGTAGATACAGGGGTCTCGCTCTGGCTCAGGCTGGTCTCAAACCTCTGAGCTCAGGGCAATCCACCCACCTCAGCCTCCCAGAGTGCTAGGATTACAGGTGTGAGCCACCACACCCAGCCAAGCCTACAATTGGGCAAAATCATCTAACATAAACCCTGTTTTATAATAAAGTGTTGAATATCTTATGTAACTTACAGAATATTGTTCCAAAAGTGAAAAGCAGAACGGTTGTGTGGGTACCAAAAGTATAGTTTCTACTAAATGTGTATCACTTTCTTGCCATCATAAAATCAAAAAAATAGGTTGAATCATTGTAAGTCAGGAACCACTGTTGATAATCAAAAAGACCAACAGTAACAAAGGAAAGGATTTGGAGAAGTTGGAACTGCACTGCAGGTAGGAATGTAAAATGGTGACTCTGCTCTGGAAGACAGTTTGTCAATTTCTCAAAAAGTTAAACATAGAGTTACCATATGATACCGCAATTCCACTCCGAGGATCCCATGAGAATTTAAAACATATTTCCACACAACAGCTCAGACATGCCGTTTATAACAGCATTACTCATAACAGCTAAAAGATGTGAACGAGCCGAATGTGCAACTGATGAATGGATAAACAAAATGTGATACAACCACGCAATGGATTATTATTCAACCATAAGCAGAAATGAAATCCTGATTTATGCTACGATACGGATGAACCTTGAGGACGTTATGCTAAATGAAAGAAGCTACTCACCAAAGGCCACATATTGTATGATTCCATTTATATCAAATGCCCAGAATAGGCAAATTCGTAGAAGCAGAAAATTGATTACTGACTGCCTGGGCTAGACCAGGCAGGGGGTAAAGGGGAGTGATTGCTCATGCGGATGGGGCTTCTTTGGGGGGGGGGGATTATGAAGATATTCTGGAACTTAATAATGGAGATAGTTACACAACCTTGTAAATATACTAAAAATCACTAGACACTTTAAGAGGCTGAATCTTAGGTGAAATTATACATAAAAAAAATACACCATTCTAAAGCATTGTATACCTGGTATTTAGTATTCATTATTCATACTAAAGAGGATGAAGCAGGAAAGAAAATAAAATGAGGAAGGGGCAAAGATTATAGAGAGTTGCTGAGGGCTATGTACAGCCCGAACAAAAGCAAGATGAATGAATGATGTCCCTGCCCTTCTGGTCATGGTGTTACATAGTACAATCTCACTGGGGGGTAATTGGGCAATATCTATTAAAAACTAAAAACGCTCATATGCCTGGCCTCAGACTTTCTATTTGGGGACCGTAGGCTTCGGAGATACTCTTAAAAGGGAGTAACAATAAATACAAGTATATTCTCTGCAGCGTGGCTTTGTAATCAGGGGAAAATGAATAGATAATGTCTAGCAACTGAGAAACAATTAAGTAGTAATCATGATATGGCCATACGTCAGAATACAGGGCAAATCAATGTATCTGGGAATTAGCAGTAAGGTGGGGGGGACAGCCTGGATGGGAGAGAAAGGACAGCTTTTTTCATGACAGAAGAATTTCAACTAATAGCCTGAATCTATCAAAGTATCTCCCCTTCAGGTATTTACCAACCACAAAAGGAAAATACTAAGTTGACAGTAGAGAATCCCAGCAGTTGCCACCTTAACCAGGTAATCGAGGTTAACGCCCCCAGTAACGAGACAAATGGGCATCGTGTACCCTCTGAGAAAGGCATATTCTCTCTTGGGCAGGCCCACCGAAAGTGCATATTCTCAATCTAATCAGGAAAAAACCAGCAGACAAACCCAAACAGAGGAACTATTCTACAAAAGATAAGTGACCAGTATTATTCCAAAGTGTCAAGGTCAAGGGAGACAGAGAAGAGTGGAGAAACTGTCCCAGATGGCAGGAGACTAAGGAGACCTGACAACTAAATGCAGTGTGAATCCTGGATTGGCTCCGGAACAGAAAAAGTTTATTTATAGAAAGCCCAGAGGAGGACGAATAAAAGTCTGTGGGTTAGTTAATAGTATTGTACTGATGTTAACTTCTTAGTCTGGATCATTATATCATGGTTATGCAAAATGTTAATGTTAGGGAAAGCTGAGCGAAGGATGTTAAGGGAACTCTCTATACTATTTTTGCAATTTTTCTATAAGCCCAAAATTATTTCAAAGTAAGAAAAACTTGAAACAGAGTAGGATTTATAATCCTATTTTAATCTGGTGAGCGTTAGCCAGTCATCTTCTGTATCGGGTTGAATTGTGTTCTCCCCAAATCCAAGTCCATCTAGAACCTCTCAGCACATGACCTTGTTTGGAAATAAGTGCTTTGCAGATATAATTAGTTAAATTAAGATGCAGTCATATTAGATTGGAGTGGACCCTAAAGCCAATGACAAGTGTCCTTGTAAGAAGGTCACATGAAGATACAGACAAAACCTCAGAGAGAACCCTAAGTGACAACAGAAGTTTTGATTGGAGTGATGCTTCTACTAGACAAGGAACACCAGTGCTTCCCGCGACCACAGAATCCAGTAGAGAGGCATAGAGAACAGATTTTCGCCACTCCCCCAGAGGCTCATCTTGCCAACACCTTAATGTCAGAATTCTAGCCTCCAAAAACATGAGAGAATAAATTGATATTGTTTTAAGCCCCCACGTTTTGGTAATGCGTTACAGCAGCTGAAGGAAACTAATATATCTTCCTACCAAGTCTCCCCCACTCTCCTCCCCAGCCCAAGCCCTAATTTTTCTTGAGGATCTGTGCTGTTCAGAGAAGCTAACTTAACTCCTCTCCTACTTGGCTTAGCCAACCCGCTCACTGAATCTCCCAGCCTCTGAGATCGTGCAGGAGCGGTGTGTAACCCAATTTGAGGCAAGGAGACTTGAGACATTTGTTGACAGCTCTTAGGAAAGAAACTTCCTTGCTTCCAGAAGAAACTGTCTCTCCTATTGGCCCTGAATGAGGAGGAAGCCATCATGCTGTAAGAAGGGCCTGAGAGCAAGGGACAAGCAAACTTAGTTTCTCCCACTGTGTTCTCATGACAGGCTTCTTACACACACACCCATACAGCATGCAAGCAATCCATTATGCCGTGGACACCAGCTGCGTGTCCTCTAGTTCAATTCAATTTTGACACTCTTTCCCCAAAAAGAAAGTTGGACCACACAGTTAAGGGCTCAGTCCCCAAGACTGTGCTTCAGATGACAGTTGCAAGTCCCAGGTTGTTTTACCTGGGCCTCCGACCAACTAACTATAAATTGTGGTTCCCATAAACCCCTCTTGGGGTTCAATTAATTTGCTAGAGTAGTTCAAAGAATTCAGGGAAACATTTATATTCACTGATTTATGATAAAGGTTATTACAGAGGTACAGGGGGCCAGGCATGACACACCACCCTGAAGCCACCTCCGTGTGTTCAACCGTCTAGAAGCTCCCTGAACCCTGCCTTTCAGGGGTTTTATGGAGGCTTCATTATGTAGGCTTGATTGATTAAGCCATTGGACATTGGTGACCAACTAAACTTCTGCCTCTCCCCATCCCCTGAGGTTGGGCAGTGAGGCTGAAAGTTCTAACCCTCTGATCCTGCCTTGGTCCTTACAGTGACCAGCCCCCGTCTTGAAGCTACCTAGAGGCTTCCAGCCATCAATCAACTCTTTACCATAAAAAAATTATCACTTTGGAGATTCAATGGATCTTAGGAGCTGTATTTCAGGAAATAAGGGCGAAGACCAAATGTATATATTTTTACAATATCACTAAGGAAAATTAGCCTCCAAATGAAACCAAGAAAATAAGAAAATAATGGAACAAAGACATTAGTCCATCAGTGGGCTACTGAATGAAGCCTCACCTGAAAATCACATCACCTCTAGACTTTTGTGGAAGATTAACCACTAATTCCCTTTCTGGTTTAAGTCAGTGGGTTTCTTTTTTTTTTTTTTTTTTTGAGACAGAGCCTCAAGCTGTCACCCTGGATAGAGTGCCGTGGCATCACAGCTCACAGCAACCTCCAATTCTTGGGCTCAAGCGAGTCTCCTGCCTCTACCTCCCATGTAGCTGGGACTTCAGGCGCCCGCCACAACACCCGGCCATTTTTTGGTTGCAGCCACCATTGTTGTTTGGCAGGCCCGGGCAGGATTCGAACCCGCCAGGTCAGGTGTACTTGGCTGGTGCCTTAGCCCGTTGAGCCACAGGCACAGAGCCAAGTCAGTGGGTTTCAACCCTTTCCTCCTGGGACTGAAAGAGTCCGGGCTAACTCTGGAAAGGGTGGATCCATGGAAACAAAGGCTGTTATCATGAACAGATTCTCTGTTTCCCTCTGCATTGATTTTACCCGTAGACAAACCTTCCAGTGACAAAATAACTTCTAAAGGCCCAAATTCAGTTGAGCAAACTCTGTGAAAAGAAAGCACATATTTTATATTAATCAGGTGTCTGTTGCAATGATGCTGTGTAACAAGCAACTCTGAAAATCTCAATTGCTTACAATGACAATCATTCCGCTCATACTTGTGGGTCTAGGTTAGTTGGGGGTCAGCTACTATCAGCTGGGTTAGGGTGGGTTAGGGTGGACTCCAGTCTTTAGCGTGGGTTCAGTTTGCTCCACATTCTTCATTCCTGGGACTCCAGATGAAAGTGCCACAGCCCTCCTGGACATACATGTACCTTCCTCACAGTGGCGCTCAGGAGCTGAAGAGATGCCACTGGAAACATGAGAAATCACTTCTATTCACATTCCATTGACCAAAGCAAGTCAGTGGCCAAGCTTACTGTGGATGGAGTGGGGAAGGACTCATGGCAAGGGTAGGGGGAGAAAGAGAAATCATCAATGATCAACTTGATCCAACATATGTGTATCTTCCTCAATAGCACCTCAAAGATCTTGAACTGACTCACTGGCCTGCCTTGGGGTCACTACCCTTCCCACTGTGGCCTATACAGCTATGGGCCCCTCCATAAGAGAGGAGTTATTTCCCAAAGGGCAATCAAGGTGCTGTTACCACAATAGGGGCAATTGATCCTACAAGGGTGATACATTAAAATAGACCAACTGGGCTTGGCGCCTGTGGCTCAATGGGCTAAGGCACCAGCCACGTACACCTGAGCTGGCAGGAATCAGCCCCGGCCCGCCAAACAACAATGACCGCTGCAACCAAAAAATGGCCAGGTGTTGTGGCAGGCACCTGTAGTCCCAGCTACTTGGGAGGCGGAGGCGGGAGACTCGCTTGAGCCCAGGAACTGGAGGTTGCTGTGAGCTGTGATGCCACAGTACTCTTACCCAGGGCAACAGCTTGAGGCTCTGTCTCAAAAAAAAAAAAATAGACCATGTAAACCAACTCTCGGCAAATTGCAACATCCAAAGAAATCACCTGGGAATTTTATTAAAATACTGATTCAGTAGACCCAGAGTGGGGCCTAAGATTCTACATTTGTAAAAGTTCCCAGATGATGCTGGTAAAGACCAGTAGCAACAATCCGGAATGAAATTGCTGGAGTCTCTCAACCTCTCTATATTCTCACCTATAAAATGACAATTCCACCTGCCATGCAGACTTTCTGAGCTTCAAAGATGGCACCCTCAGGGGAGATAAGGTGGTGTGATGTCTGTGCTATTACTTACCTCCTGCCTGTCTTTGCACCTCACAATCTGGCCAGCAGGGAAACAGGAAGAAAATATCACAATGCAAATGCGGCTTCCCATGAACTGCTTTAAACTGCTCCTGCAATAATGTTGGTGTAATCCATAAGATTCAATTATGGTGATCAGGCAATTAGGCACACCACAGGGAGGTTATTGCATAATTAATGCTCAGCCCCAACCCGCAGCTTCTGAGAGTAGTGCAGGTATCAAGATGTACCCACTCCACCTCTGGAAAGGAGCAGGGGACACAAAGTGGGGGCTTCCCTCCTCTCAGGCTGGGAGGAGAATGTTCTCGGGAAAGGATCCCAGAAGCATGGTGAGGGGCCAGTGTGCTGATCAAAGACCCTCCCACCTGCCCCTGTGTTTGAGTACCTGGGCTTTATCCTCTGGAGCAAGGTTCAATTCCTGCCTTGACTACTGATTTGCTGTATGGCATTACGTGCTTGTCTAACATTTTTAAATCTTCAATTTTCTTGTTTTTTAAAGAAGAGAACTGACAGTAACTACCTGTTAGGGCTATTACAGAGTTTGCATATTGCTTGGATGGTTTCTGACATGCTATATTCATTAATTCCCTGCCAAGCCTCAATGTCCCCATCTGTAAAATGGGGATCATCAGTTCCAGGACCAGCCTAGAAGTCAAATAAGACAACACTCTTGAACTAGGAGTTTGGAACACTCAATTAACATGCCACTGTCAGAGCTACTGCAGGCCTGGCTTTCTGCTCAATCCTCCAGGGTAAGACTTTGCACAGGTCCCCAGATCTCTGCCCTGTTGTGCTATGACACAGCAGGACAATGGGTCATCACTCCCCTCAAGGGCTAAAACACAATGATTTGGGGGTTAGAATACAGAAGAATCATTTCTTGAACCGTGATCTGTGACATTCAAAGGAGCCTTAATTGACACGAAAGAGAATGAATAGTCAAAGAAGGTTGTTGAAATAATTGGGGTAGAACTGTTCAGATGAAAGTGCAGACAGATAAAGGTAGGAGGAAGTTAGCTTCAGGGAGAGTGGTCAGGCCTTGGGGCCTTTGTTTTTTGTTGTTGTTTGTTTTTTGAGACAGAGTCTGATCGCCCCATGTAGAGTGCTGTAGCGTCATAGCTCACAGCAACTTCAAACTTCTAGGCTTGAGCTATCCTCTTCCCGCAGTCTCCTGAGTAGCTGGAATTACAGGCAGGTGCCACCACAGCGTGTTAAGTTTTCTATTTTTAGTAGACCACTCCTGCTCAGGCTGGTCTTGAACTCCTGAACTCAAGCAAACCACTACCTCAGCCTTCCAGAGTGCTAGGATTATAGGCGTAAGCCACCAGGCCCAGCCGGCCTTGAACCTTTATAAGAAAGACCAGGGCCTTCTTATATCATCCTTATCTGTTGCCAAAACACACAATCACATGGACATGTGCTTGCAGACACAAACAAGCACACACAGACACTTGCACAGACGTGCATACAAACACAAATATGGACGTGCACATGCATAGGCTCAGAAACGAGCTCAAGCAGACGCACAGAGGAATACACAGGCACGTGCAGTACGCACTCACAAACAACCATACACACAGGTATGCACAGAGGGACATGCACAGAGATGCTGATGCATGCACCCTCACCCAGCGATACCTTAGAAGGCAATGCATGGCCTCTCCAAAAATTGGCGCTCACCGTTTTCCCACGACCCTTTCCAGCAGAACGCGTGATTCCAAAACTGTCCACAAGAGGGTAGCCGGGAGGCAGAAATCTGAGGTCCCCGGCCGGGTACCCAGCAGGGAGCTTAGGCGTTATCAGGCCCATCCTTTCACTTTTTAACTCGGAAAGCTGAGTCCCAGAGAGGAGAGGGGACTCGCTGAAGCTCATAGCCAATGATCACTGCCCTGTTTCCTTACGGATCAGTTATAGGGGGTACGGAGACTGTTACTGGCACCATCCTGTCTGGAGAGAGCGGGGCGTGGAACTAAGCGTATGGAAGGCATATTGTCCTCGGGTCTTGTCACTGTCCCTAGCATACTGGCTCTGTGACCCTGAGTAAGCTACTTGGCTTCCTTGTTCCTCAGTCTTCTCATCTGTTGAGAAGCTGTTTTCCCTGGCTCAGGCTTTTCCAGGCCCTCTTCCCGTGTCCATGCTGAGTCTCTCCAGCTCTTTCCCGCACTCCGGCCTCATCTCAGCTGTCCGCTCCCGAGTTAGACCTGCCTGGGACCCCTTTTTAATGGTGTCCGCTCTATTACTTTCTTATTTGCATCAACACTTGCTGCTCGACACCGCCACATTTATTGCTTTATTTACACTTTCCTTTTGTGGCCTCCAGGAAAACGTGAACTTCAAGACAGGGGTCGTGGGGGTGCCGGATTCACCCTGGCGGCGCTAGCGCCCGGGTTGAAGCTTTCGCTCAGGCCCTGGGAGAGGCGGTCTCAGCGGCGGGCTGGTGCTGCCCTCTCGTGGCACCGAGTCCCCATAGCACCTGGCTTTCTCCCGCTCGCCTCCCACCTACGAGTCACTCTCTGCGGGGTAGGAAACAAGATATCTTGTTTCCTAGGGTTCATCCTGATTTCAGATGAGCGAGAGACCGTCTCTGGCACACAGTGTTTGAATGATCACTTTCACAATGAATAAGAAAGAGTTTAGGGTCCGCTGCGGCCTTCGTCCTTGAAATGACACCTTCGGGGCAGAAATCCGAAGGTGGATGCCTCCACAACATCTAACAGAGGCAAGGTAAGCCAGTCCGACTGTCCCATTTTACAGATGGGGTCACTGATTTCCAACCGAGGACAAGGGAGTACTATTGCCCAGCCGAAAACAACCCAGGAATAACTTCACGCGTTGTCCCACCCCCTGAGAAGCTGGGGGGGAGGTGGAAGCAGAGTTGCATTTCATGCAAAGCGTGTGTTGCTGAACACCTTGCATAATTCAAAACGTGCATAATTCCTGACTAATTTTGCCATAAAACATGAATGCAAAGGAGAAAAGATATGTTGCATAAATCTGCTCCGATTGAGGCGTATTTTCGCTCTAATGCTGCTTTTTATTTTCCTGGCGTTATCGCTAATATTTCACAGCAATGCTCTCTGCTAAATTAACAGCACAGCATGTCCTGCCGGTGGTTCGGCCTTCTTCATAACATTTTATCACATCTCACTTCCTTTGCAATGTTATTGATTTTCAGGTGCGTTTTTTCAGCAGCACCACTTAAAGAACACTTGGACGACTTTGTTACAGGACACAGATAAAAGATTTAAAGTTATAATAACTGTGAACATTGAGAAAGCAGCACACTAGTCACCAGGATGTCCTGCAGAAATTCAGATTCATGTACACAACAGTGCCTGCATATAAAAGGCAGGTAGTTTCTACTTGAGACGCAAAGCGATGTTGCCCTGTGGCAGGTTTACAATTCCCAGTTAACAACTCACTTAATTCCTCCGACTCTAGGGAATTGTAAATCTTGACTTTTCCTTTTTAACCCAGGGGCTTTGCCTTATTTCCAACTTAAGTGCACAAACATGTATTAGCATTTTTATGTTGCACCTTGCCAAAGTCACATAGTTTAGAGTCTCATAAACCATGACCTCACCTTAAATGGTCTTCTTTGCTGTGTCCTTAATCCCCGAAGGGTGGAAATATGTGACCCCCACCCAGCCATCCCAGATGTGGGCTACAGAAACTCCAGCCACTCCCCTCATACTTACTCCAGCGACCCTTTGGAGGCAGCATCAGCAGACTGCCCCCTTCTGGTGGGGCTGGGCTCATCTCCTCAGAGTCAGCTTCTCTTGCTGTCTGGAAAGGGAGCTACCCCCACCCAGCATGGAGACTGAAGGGGCTTTAGATCCAGGTTGGACAGAGGTAGAAAGGAGAGTTAGGTCAAGGGAAGGGGGGAACTGGGTCTCAGTTTCAAGCATTTATAAGCTCGTCAGACTTTCCACATCGCCAAAAGTGTCTTGACAGCACAACTCCCATGGATGTATCCTTGGCCTTACTCTGCCCAGAAGCGCTTTCTGAAAGGCAGAGGGGGAGGACCAGGCCCTAAGAAGGAGTCAGGGCAGACAGGGCAGTCTCTGAACTCCCTGGGATTCCTATTCTGATTCCACTTCTGCGTGACCTTGAGTGAGCCCCTATCCAAGACCCTTCACCTCTCAGGGCCTCAGTTTCCACATCTGGAGAACTGGGATGATATTATCACCTGCTTCCCAGGATTGCAGCCGTAATGAAATGTGATCCCCACACAATAGCACCTAGCATAGCTTACTGCAGTCAGAAAGGTGACTGAATGGGGCATTTGTTTACTAGGACCCGGGGTGTATGAGGGCTGGTGTCAGGAAATCTTGTCCCTCAGAGAATTTATGGTCCAGTGGCAGAGAGTGAACCAGTCAGGAAGACTCTTCCCAGTAATTCACGGATTCAGCAGTGTGGATGCAGTCTGGGGAATTGCATGGGAAATTGCTCCACTGAGGGAGGGCAAGGGGAATCCCAGCCCCAACTTTGACATACCCAGTGTCCATCAAGTCACCTTCTGCCTCTGGGCTTCTAGGAGCCTAGGAGCCTCTTTACCACCTCCCCAAGTGCCCCATTCATGCCAGCATCCCCCAACTCAGCAGCAAATCTGCAAATTCACCTGGTGAGTTTGTCGAATGACCCAAAAGCCACATTTGTCCCACCCCACAGAAGAAGGCAATGGCCAGAGCCTGGGCCAGCTGCCTGGCAGAAGAGAGGGTCTGACTTCTCTTCCAAACCCCTGAACCCCCCAATGTTTCTTCCCTTGGCGCCCATGTTATACTCCATGGACAATCTCTTGCTCTCTCTGGGCCTCAACTTTCCCCTCTGAAAAATGGGCAGCCTGGTCTTCTCCAGATCTTCCAGCAAAATATTGTCAGCACCCACCCCAATCCCAGCTCCCAAAGGGCCTTGCCCCTTGGTTCCTCCCTTCTCCTCTGCTGCTATGGGTGCCCCTTCCTGGGTCATGGAGCTACTACCGCTCCCAGGCACCAGAGGGGAATCCCACGGAACAACAGAAAAAGGAGGGGGCTGTTCTTCAGGAGGAGAGAATGGGATGGTCTCACCCAAGCACACCTGACCCTCAGTTCAAAGCTCCCAGCGTCATCCTTGGCCCCTTCTGCCATGTTTTCATAGTCTCCTCATATTCTTCCACCTGACAACGAGGGTCCTGAGGGCAAGGGATCCCCACCCTCTCCTCTCTATCCCCAGTTCCTGGATCCTGGGACCTGTTTCCTGATTGGACAGATACCAGATGCATGCCCATCCGGAGGGCAACATTTTCCCAGCCTCCAGCCTAATCAGCTCATTCCACGTGCCCACTAAGGGGCCAAACCATGCAGCCAAGAAGGAACTGCCCTGGACTTTCTCCCTCGGGCTCTCTCTTCCCTCCCTGCTCAGCTCCTCTAGGTTTTAATCTGTTGCTTCCCCTCCCTCCTCCAAGACCCTCTTTCACTGTGTCCCGCTTCCCACCTGGAGAACTGGTGATTTCTGTCTCTCTGACTCTGCTTTGCAATGGGGTACGGAGGGAGGAGCAGGAGCATAAGAATAGAAGAAAGGAGATGGGACCCTCCCCATGCTCTGATTTCTGGGCAAATTGGCTAAAAATCCTACTGAACTCCTAGGGGAAATCACATACCTGCATCGTTTTCTTATCTAATGATACTACGAGAGCACTACAAGTCTTCCCACCTCCCGTTATGCTTCTAAAAACCCTCTTATTACATGAATCATGAGAAATGCCAGGTTGCAGTGAGTGTGCCCACGGAGAGGACAGGTAACAGGAGGAGAAATCTGTGCTGCCCCACTAACCCTAAGGAGTTCAGTTTCATTGACCACAGGTTCCGGTGTCAGCCCTGAAATTCTTCCTCCTTCACCAGAAACAGTGTTCAAAGTTCCCTCCGTCTGCCTCTTGTTCTCCTGCACAGCACCTCTCTACCTAGAGAGCCCTGTCTCCACAGGTGTCCAAATGCCCCCATCTGTCAGTGCTCGGCTTGAATGCCATTACTCCCAAGTGAAAGTGACTATGAGGACCCACGCACTTCCTTTCCTGGGCTGTGATCACAGGTGCACATCCTACTCCTGGCTTTGCCCAAATGTCTGTCACTTTTACCTCCTCTTGGACCCGAGGGATGTCAGTTTACAAGTCATTTAGGACAACCCCAACCCACTCCGGTGTCATCTCTCCAGATCCCTGACTTAATCATGTGATACTGAAGATCAGCCTGTTTGTTGAGTGACTAATAGGATGAATTCAGAACTTCGAGACGCCAAGATCTAAAGCTCCCTCCAAGGCTCAGCAGCCAGGGCGCCAGCCACATACACTGGGGCTGGCAGGTTGGAACCTGTCTCAGGCCTGCCAAACAACAATGACAACTACAACAACAAAAATAGCCAGTGTTGTAGCAGGTGCCTGTGGTCCCAGCTACCTGGGAGGCTGAGGCAAGAGAATCACTTAAGCCCAAGAGTTTGAGGTTGCTGTGAGCTGTGACACCACAGCACTCTACTGAGGGCGACATAGTGAGACTCTGTCTCAAAAAAATAAATAAATAAACAAAGCTCTGTCCAAGTTAAGCCTCTGAGCCTCCTCTGCCCTGTAACTACCCTCCCTTGTCCTTTCACCAGCTCAGTAACAAAACCACTGTCAAAACCACCAGCCACACCCTCACATAGCCCCAGGTAGAAAGATGGAAGGTTGACAACATGGCCAGTCCCTGGGTTTTTCTAATGTAATCAGTCATTAGTATGCACCTTAGAGGTGATAATAATAATAACAGCAAACATTTACTAAGCGCCTAATACATACCCAGTACTGGACTGTAGGTTTTCACATGAATGACCTCATTTAATCCTCAGGATAATCCATGAGGGAGTTTCTGTCAAGAGCCCCCACTTTTTAGACCTGAAAATAAAGGGTGAAGAGGTTAAACTTGCAGTCACAGGGCAAGCTGCTGACAGACTTTGAGGACGCTATAAAGTCATTCTTCGTGCACTTCTGTTGCAATGTTTTTGCATTTCTGGAGTCCTCTTTCAGACTTTGAGTTTTGTTTTTTTTTATTGTAACGTCCTAATCTATTTCCAGTTCCTCACGCCTGCTCTTGTTTGTTTGGTAATGTTTCCACAAACTGTCAATTTTGTCCTCCTCTCCGAGAGAGCAGAGATGTCCATGGAATTTGTGCAAACATAGCCAAATAGGTAGAGTGGACATGGATGACTGAAAATAAATTTTTAAAATGAAACCACCGAGAAAACAGACAAAATTGCTTTTAGAATGCCTCCGAAAATTGCAAAATCTCCCTGGGGTGCAACGACCTTATCAAGACATGATCTAATGGCCGGAAACTTTCATTTCTAACCAAATTCCTTTCAGTTCATTCACTTGGAATCTAGAAAAACTTTAAAGTGTGTAATAACTTTGCCAAATAGATGCATAATTGACACACTTATAAGAGGAATTTACCCAACAAACACAATCAGTGTAACCTAATTCTTTGTACCCTCATTGAATCCCAAACAATAAGAAAATAAAAATAAATAAAAATCTAATTCAAAAAAAAAAAACACATAATTGCTGGAAAATTGTTCAGAAATTAAAAGCCCAAAGTCTGAAGGTGGAGGTGGAGGATAGAAAGATACTAATAAAAGCTAAAATGCACTTTAGAAGGTATTCCCATGGTATATAAAAATTAATAATACTTGTGAGAACGGGAGCCAGAAATACTGTTTCAACCAATTTTTTTCAGGATCAGCTTTATTAAAATATAACTACATACAGATTTGTAAGTATAGAGTTACATCCTGACAAATGTATGTACCCACGTAACAACCAGACAATCATGATATTAACAGATGTCAACCATGATAATACCTTAAACATTTTCATCACCTCAAAGTTTCTTCTTTTTTTTTGAGACAGAGCCTCAAGCTGTCACCCTGGATAGAGTGCAGTGGTATCACAGCTCACAGCAACCTCCAATTCCTGGGCTCAAGCAAATCTCTTGCCTCTGCCTCCCAAGTAGCTGGGACTATAGGCACCTGCCACAACGCCCAGCCATTTTTTTTTTGCAGCCGTCATTGTTTGGTGGTCCCGGGCTGGATTCGAACCCACCAGCTCAGGTGTACGTGGCTGGCACCTTACCCCGCTGAGCCACAGGCGCCAAGCCACCTCAAAGTTTCTTTGTGCCTCGTCGTAATCACGTCACCAATCAACCAACGATCAGATGTCTGTAACTGGAGCTTATGTTTGTCTGTTCTAGAACTTCATATAAATGGACTCATACAGCATGTGTCCCCTTTAGTGTCTGTCTTCTTTCACGCAGTAAAATAATTTTGAGGTTCTTTTGCTATCTGAGTAAGCAGTTATTTCATTTTAGGAAAATGCCATAGTGTGGTTACCCACTCACCTCTCCATGGACATTGGATTTTTCTCCGCTATTAGGAAGAAAGCTACTGTGAAGATTTTTGCATAGGTTTCTCATTTCTCTGGAGTAAATTCCTAACAAGGAGAGTGCTGGGTTGTATGGCAAATGTATCATTGTATAAAAACTGCCACACTGTTTTCTGAAATGACTGTACCATCTACCATTTCAGCATCACCCAGCAGTATATGAGAATTCCATTGCTGCCCATTCTGACATTTTGCAATGTGAGTTTTGAGTTTTTTTAGTCGAACAGGTTAGAAGTTATATCTCATTCTGCAACCAAATTGCTTTTTATGCAGCGGTCTGCTTGCCTCTCAACACCGAAGTGTGCGGACTGTGTACTGGCCCTCATGTACACAACGGCACATGAGTGCGTACACACAAACTGATACACAGTCATGCATCGCTCCTGCCACTTCCTGTGTGGTGAAGAATATCCTCAATGAGGAAACAGAAGTTGGAGTTCATCTTCTGTCCCTGAGTAGTTGGCTTCAAAGCAGATTATTTGATTATTTGATTATTCAAATAATCAAATGTAGACAATAATCCCTGCCCACCAAAATCAAACTCTTTCCGTGAAAGAAATTGATAATGTAGAAGTTTAAAACTTCTGCCCCGCAAAACAGACTGTGAAGAAAATAAAAAGGCAAGCCACAAACTGGAAGAAAATATTTGCAAAACAAATATCTGATAAAGGACTTTATCTAAAATGTACAGAGAGCTCTTAAAACTCAACAGTAAGAAAATAAGCCACCTAATTTAAAAGTAAGCAAAAGCTACAGATGGCAAATAAGCATATGAAAAGATATTCAACATCATACTGAGTAAGGGTCCTAGCATTAGGAAATTGCAAATCTAAACAACAACGAGATACCACTGCACATCTATTTGAATGGCTAAATTCGGAAAATGGACTGTACCAAATGCTGGAGAGGATGCTGGTGGGAATGCAAATGGTACTGCCAATTTGGAAGACAGTTTTGGCAGATTCTTAAAAAGCCAAACATAGGCTTACCATACAATTCAGCAATCACACTCTTAGTTATTTACCCAAATGAACTAAAAAGCTATCCATAGAAAAACTTGCATACAAATGTGTGTAGAACTTTTATTTTTAATTGCCAAAAAGTGGAAGCAACCAAGATGTTCTTCAAAAGGCAAATGGGTAAAGTGTATTCCATATAATGGAATATTATGGTATGGAGTAGCACGTTAATCAGTGCCATTCAGTGAAAATGCATATGTTGCAGCCCTGATGCCACCCCCATGTGACTCTATTGGAATTAGGCTATTTATGTAGGTGATAAAAATGTTTTATGACAATTAAAAACACATGCATCTAACAATGGAACTCCAAAACATATGATGTAAAACCAACAGAAGTGAAAGGAGAAACAGTCAATTGTGGTTTGGGGAGAATTGACATCCTAACAATTTAAAGTCCTTTGATCGATAAACATCACATATATACATAAATATAAATATGTGTATTTAGGTCTTTGTCTCGTCCATGTTTTGTAGCACATACCCATTTTTTGCTTATCTTATTAGATTTAATCACTATGTATTTCAGGTTCTCCTTGCTATTGTAAAAGGTACTTTTGGAAAAGAAAAATCTCAATTTCCACTTGCTTATTTCTATATATAGAAATACAATTGATTTTTGTGTATTGATCTTGTATTCTGCAACCTCACTTAACTCACTTGTAAGCCTAATAGCTTCTTTTCTCTCTAATCGCTTTTTAAAACAGCTTTATTAAGATATAAATCACACGCCACTCCATTTACCCATTGAAAGTATCAATAGTCTTTAGTATATGCGGAGTTTTGCAAGTATCACCACAGTCATTTTAGAATATTTTAGTCACTCTAGCAAGAAACCTTCATATCCTTCTCAGTCGCTTCTCATTTCCCCCAACTCCTAGGTACTACGCAAATAATAATCTACCTTTGTCTCCATAGATTTACCTAATCTGCTCATTTCGTATAAATGGAGTCATACAACATATGGTTTTTGTGACTGGCTTCACTCACTTAACATGTTTTCAAAGTTCATTCATGCTGTGACGTGTTATAAATACCTAATGCCTTTTTACGGCTAAATAATATTTCATTATATGAATGGACCACATTTTGTTTATCCATTCATCAGCTAATGGACATTTGGGTTGTTTCTATCTTTTGGTTATTATGAATAATGTTACTGCGACCATTTGCATTCAAGTTTTTGTGTGGACACTTTTTTAATTTACCTTGGGTATATACCCGGGAGTGGAAGTTTTGGGTCATATGGTAGTTCTGTGTTTAATCGTTTGAGGAATTGCTGGACTGTATTCTAAAGTAGTGGCACCATTTTGCAATCCCACCAGCAATTTCTGAGGGCTCCAATTCCTCCATGTCCTCACCAACACTTGTTATTGACGGTCTTATTAATTCTAGCCACACTAATGGGTGTGATGTGGTATCTCATTGTGGTTTGGGTTTTTTATTTCCTAAAGATTAATGATTTTTAGCAACTTGACCTGTGCTTGTTGGCATTTTGTATATCTTCTTTGGAAAAATATCAAGTCCTTTGCCCACTTTTAAATTGAGTTGTTGGTCTTTTTGCTGTTGAGTTGTAAGAGGTTGTTATATGTATATTCTCCATACTAGACCCTTACTTCATCTATGACTTGAAAATGTTTCTTTTTGCCACCATATAAAGATTATCTTTTCACTTTTTCCTAGTGTCCTTTGGTGAACAAAATTTTTTTAATTCAATGGAGCCAAAAACAAATATAATATTTTATTTTGCTGCTTGTGCTTTCATGTCAGATCTGAAAATTCGTTGCCAAATCTAAGGCTTACCTTAGTTTTTTATGAATGCCCTTTTTCATGTTGAGAAAGTTCCCTTTCATTCCTACCTTTCCAAGTGTTTTTATCACGAAAGATGATTGCCAAATGCTTTTTCTGATTTGAAACGTTCATATGGAGGGTCTTCATCCCCTTAATGTGGTATGTTACATCGATTGGTCTTCTATATTAAACCAATATTGCACTCCTGGGATAAATTCCACTTGCTAATGATATGTAATCCTCTTAATATGTTGATGAATTTGGTTTGTTATTTTTGCATTTATATTATAAGGGATATGGTTTTCTTCCCTTGTGATGTCTTTGTCTTTTGATATCAGGATACTGCTGCCCTGCTAAAATCAGTTTTCTTTCCTCTTTGATTTTTTGAATGAGTTTGAGAAAGATCAATTTTAATTCTTCTTCAAATGTCTGGTAAAATTCACCCATGAAGTCATCCGGTGCGGAGCTTTTCTTTATTGGGGAGATTTTTCATTACTCATTCATTCTCTCTGAGTGTTATTGAGCTGAACAAATTTCTATTTCTTCTTGAGTCAGTTGTGATAGTTTGTGTGGGTATGAAATTCTAGAAAAACCCCCACTAGTTACAGAAATCAGTTCACTGATGGCTAGAGCAAACTTTGGAGATGACAGAGCTGTTCTCTATCTTGATTGGTATGGGGGTTACCCAAGTGTAAACATTTGCTTAAACTCAGAACTATACACCTAAGAACAATAAATGTTTCTGTCCATGACATATGCCTCAATAAACCTGTTGAGAAAGAAACTTGACATTATATGCAGGGACACTCTGTTCTCGGTGCCATTAGAGATGGCATTGCTCTCACAATCCTGTGCTGGCACCTTTGACATACGAAGTAGTCTCTCATTTTCAACTGAGGTTAATGGAAGAGCAAGACATTTGTATCTGTAAAAGAGGGGGACAACTTTATTTTTAACCACCATCTTTTTTCATGCATATTTTTCAAATTTTTCATTATGTTTGAATGGAAGTTAATTTATCATGGATCTTACACTTGATATTAGGATTTCTCTTCCCTGTAAAATTTTGAGGAGGCAAAACAAGACATTTTGCTTTTTTATTCCACAAGATATGAATAATTCTCAAATAGACATTTTCTTGAGAGATGAATAGTCTAAATGGAATTAAATAGCTACAAGTTAAATGCAATCCTTAAAAGTTATTTTGCTTAATGTTTAAAATACTATTCTGCCAAACACTTCTGTAAAGATTAGAATTATAAAAGATAATTGAATCTCTATTATTCTCCCTAGTATTCTTATTTAAATGTGTATAAACATTTGTTAGTTCCAAAAGAATAAAATGTTCTTCCTAAAGTTATCTAACTAGCACACTTACTCTCAATATTCATATGAACTATTATGAATAATAGTTCCTATTTATTCAATATTTGAAACTTAGCAAATATATCTGCACATAAACAGCTTTCAGCTCAGTGCGTGTGGCTCAAGCGGCTAAGGCGCCAGCCACGTACCCTTGAGCTGGCGGGTTCGAATCCAGCCCGGGCCCACCAAACACTGACAGCTTCAACCAAAAAATGGCCAGGCGTTGTGGTGGGCGCCTGTAGTAGTCCCAGCTACTTGGGAGGCGGAGGCAGGATATTCGTTGAACCCAGGAGTTGGAAATTGCTGTGAGCTATGATGCCACAGCACTCTACCTAGGGCGACAGCTTGAGGCTCTGTCTCCAAATAAAATAAATAAATAAATAAATAAATAAATAAAAAGCTTTCAATTACCATTAGTTGTTATAATACCATTTTGCCCTGGGATAATGAATATATGTGTACTCAGTAACTGATTGAAATAACTTCAACATACAAAGCATTTTTCAGTTCAAATGATTTCTAAAATGCTTACCTATGTTTGAAAATGAATGTCCAGATATTAATAAATCCAAATTACACACTTTTTTGTATTCCTGATATAATTACATTGGTTTAATATCATGTCCCTTTCTTAATCAGAGGATCAATGATCTTACACAATTTCAGAGATGTCAGAAATGAGACCAACATAGGTATCCAACTATTTGACCTTTCAAAGGCTGAAACCCAGATTAAACAGAAGAGTGTGGCTGAGTTGGAAGGTTGAAACCAATCTTTGGAGCCTACTGACTTAAGGTGGTCCTCATTTAGATTAGGAATCAGTGGGGCAGCCAGCTCCCCCACCCAGCACTTCATTCACTCAGTCTACAAAGCTTTATTGAATACCTACTCTGTGTCAGGCACTGTGTTAGGCACCTTTGAGGCTGTAGTGAACAAGATAGTGTCAATTAGAGAGAGGGAAGTAAATATATTTTTACTTATTTATTTATTTTAGAGATAGAGTCTCACTTATCGCCCTTGGTAGAGTGCTGTGGCGTCACAGCTCACAGCAACCTCCAACTCGTGGGCTTAGGTAATTCTCTTGCCTCAGCCTCCCAAGTAGCTGGGACTACAGGCGCCTGCCACAACGCCCGGCTAGCTTTTTGGGGTTTTTTTGCAGTTCAGCCGAGGCCAGGTTCGAACCCACAACCCTCGGTATATGGGGCCGGTGCCCTACCTACTGAGCCACAGGCACCACCCCCTACCTGTATTCAATACAGGTAGATATTTTGCCCTGTCACTTTGTATGGTCCTCACACACTGACTACGGACTGGCCGAGGATTGCTTTGGTTAGCGGAATAAATAAAGCAGAAGTGATAATGTGCCAATTCTGAATGTAGGTGTCAAGAGGCTCTACCACTTTTCCTCTCTCTTAGATGTCTGATCGCCATAAGAATGAAACCGAGCTAGCCTCTTGAAGGATGAGAGACTTCATGGAGCCAAGACCAGTTATACCCCCATCTCAGACCATCCCGAATCAACCACAATAGCCAACTGACAACCAAGTATGTGAGAAAGCCCTGCCATGATCAGTAAATCCCGCCCAATTGACTCACAGACTCACAAGCTAAATTTTGAAGAGCTCTATTATTCAACAACAGATAACTGATATACCAGCGATTTTTACACCAGTGTGCCATGAAAATTTTTAAAGATCATTAATTAAATTATTTTTGAAAGAAGTTCAAAGTACATTAAGTATGGTTTTTTTTACTCTTTTTTTTTTTAATCAACATAATTTAAGTGTGCCATGGAAGTTTAACAATAGATTCAAGTGTTCAGTGAAACAAAAAATGTTGAAAAACCCTGTGATACACAGTGCCAGTGAAAGATGCTCGAAGCCAAGAAGATGCATAAGAACCACTGAGAAACTAGCACAGGAAAAAATAGGAAAAAAAAAGGAAAACGATAATAGGTAACTATGTGTCAGACACTAGGCTAAGTACTATAAAATATTATCACCATTCTCTTTTTACAAATAAAGCTATGTCCCAGAAAGAAAAAAAAAAAAAAGTTATGTCCCAGAGAGGGTAGGTAACTTGTCCTGGACATGGACACTCGGCTTGTAAATTAGTGGACCCAAGATTTGGAACTAGGTTTGTGTAACTCTAGAGGATGAGGTCCAAAGAGATGGAGCTAGTATCTAAAAATTCTCAATCTTTTATTGCTATATTGCACCACAAGAGAGAGGAAAAAAGAAAAAAAAAATAGTAACAGAGTTCTCACTATGGATTCTGTGCGTCCAGAATTAGAATTATTTAATTCGGTTCATTCATGTAGTCATTCATTTAATTATATAATCTATATGTTAAGCATGAGTTCTTTATGTTCATTTTAGACCCTTTAAAAAACCCACTAAGGAGCAGCGCCTGTGGCTCAGCAAGTAGAGTGCCAGCCCCATATACCGAAGGTGGCGGGTTCAAACCCAGCCCTGCCAAACTGCAAAACAAAAAAATAGCAGGACGTTGTGGTGTGCGCCTGTAGTCCCAGCTACTTGGGAGGCTGAGGCAAGAGAATCGCCTAAGCCCAGGAGTTGGAGGTTGCTGTGAGCTGTGACATCACAACACGCTACCGAGCGTGATGAAGTGAGACTCTGTCTCTATAAAAAAAAAAAAAAAAAAGTGTGGCGGCTGTGGCTCAGTGGGTAGGGTGCTGGCCCCATATGACGAAGGTGGCCAGTTTGAAGCCAACCTTGCCCTGCATCCACCTGCTGGCAGCCCTTTTGCAAACACACCAGTATTTACACATCCTGGTGTAGACTTCCTGCCAACCGTCTGGCCCCAGCCAAACTGGGCAATAAAAAAATAGCCAGGCATTGAGCCGAGCACTTGTATTCCCAGCTATTCGGTAAGCTGAGGCAAGAGAATCGCCTAAGCCCAAGAGCTGGAGATTGCTGTGAGCTGTGACACCATGGCACTGTACCGAGGGCGACAAAGTGAGACTCTGTCTCTTAAAAAAAAAAAACCACTAAGGGCAAAAGGGGTCTTGGTGTGTTGGATAGAGGTTTTACATAAATCATCTGAACTGAACAGTAAACCTGTTGGTGGAAAAGAGGCAACTAGAAAGAGCATTCCAAAGATGTTTCTTAAATTAAACCAGTTTCAAATTCCTGTGGAGCCACAGCAGCCTATCTCACCAGCACCATGTCCGACCTGCCAGGTTTACAACAAAGACCCAGAAAAAGAAGCCAACCTTGCCCTGTATCCACCTGCTGACAACCCTTCTGCAAACACACCAGTATTTACACATCCTGGTCTAGACCTTCTGCCAATCGTCCTTTCCCATCCTCCCTGCTCCTACTCTTGGAACCCCAGCAACTGGGGAAGAGAGGGGGCTGTTGTGTGTCTGCACCTGCTCCCTGGAGCTGGCCAGTTCCTGCCTCGCCCTCTTCCCTTGGACAGAAAAAAACCTCAACAGCAGCCTCTAGGTTCTCCAATTGAAAACAATAGATACAGACTCCAGCAACTTAGGCAAAAAGATGGTTTTTAGAAGGGTCCAAAGAAACTCACAGAACTAAGGGGAAAGCTGATGAAAAAAGCTAGGAAGGAATCCCAAGGAGGCAGCTCTGAGATCCCAGTAACAGGAAATAGTCAATAGACTTTCTGGGTGTTGCTGCCACTGTGAATCAGCTATAACCAATTTTAGGTTTTGTTGGGTCTGCTTGAGATTCCATTTCAGAGAGAGCAATAGTAAGCAACTGGGTTATTAGCCGGGCCTGGCTCATGCACCCACCCCTTCAGCTAGAGAGCAGGCACCTGGGTTGATGGTCCTGGAAGACTCTTAACAGTGGAGGTGGGACACGCTAAAAGGAAATGAGCATCCTCTCTTCACATCTTATAACAAAGAGAATGGGCAGGAAGCAGCTTAGAGAGCTCATCTGCGAGACCTAATAATCCAAAAGGAGGGTCTCCCCAAGGAGGCGATGTCTGCTCTGAGTTCTGAAGGGTAAGTAGTTTGCCAGATTTGGGGGTGAGGCAGGAGAGTCCTGAACAAAGTGGGAACCACATGAGCCAAGGAGAAAAGAAGAGTTTGGTGCAGCCTTCCAGATCTCCCCAGGCCCCTCACGGACACTGGTAAGCTTGCAATCCAGCCTTCACCCCCTTCTTCTGACAACACCCTCTAAATTCCACTGGGGGAGCCACCCTCCTTACCCTCTGGGTGTAGGGGTGGAGCTTATGCCAACCACGTGTCTGTCTGCCTGGCCACAGTGATTGGCCAAGGGAAGTCACGTGAGCTGAGCTGGACCAATCAGAATGAACCTCAAGACATTGGCGGAACAGTGGTTTTTTTTTTTCCTCGCCCACCAGGCTTAAATTCGAATGGTGTAAGATCTAGACTAGTTGGAGCCATTTTGCCGTCACATGGAGGTTAAGAACAAAGCCAATACTTGGAGGAGGGCCTAGAAAAGGATCTGTGGATACATTGTTTGAGCTTCTGGGTCAAGCTGCACTTAAAACTGGGCCTCCTGCTGGCAACCTGGCAGTCAATAAATTTCATCTGGCTTTAAATGGCCTTCATCGCAGCCCCACTTAGCGACTGTGATGAGAGTCAGTGTTTTATCCTAGAGGCCATCAAGCCTGACTCCCCTCCCATTCTACTGATGGGAAAACTGAGGTCCAAAGAGATGGTGCTAGTATCTAAAATATCTCAAGATTTTAGCCATCCAGCTGAGAATTAATCGTCTGGGGAGCTTCCCACCATTCTTCGGTATCTCTCCAGGAGGATCGGTGCCACTAGCTGATGGAATTAAGTGTTAAATCTGCTTCTGGAACCCTCTTGCCCCTCATTCCCAACCAAGACTGAGAAAAACCAATAGTTATTGTAGTCCTCTTGGGGGGTTATCAGTCAAGCAGCAGTTTTGTTTTTGCTTTTGTTTTGCTTTTAACAAACCTACTGTATTAGTTTCCTATAACAAATTACCACAAACTTGGTAGCTGAAAACAAAAAACAAACAAACAAAAATTATTCTCTCACTGTTCAGAAGGCCAAAAGTTGAACCTCAGCAGGTGTCAGGAGGGTTGTTTCCTCTGGAGGCACCGAGGGAGAATCTGTTCCATGCCTCCCTCCTGCCTTCTGGTGCTGCCAACAATCCTAGGAGTTTCAGCTGGGAGCTGCATCGCTCCAATCTTCTGACACCATCTTCCGTGGCCTCTAGCTATGTTAAGTTACCTCTGCGCCTATGTCTCCAAATCCTCCTCTTCTTATAAGAACACAAGTCATAGGATTATAGGGCCTCCTTAATCTGGTCTGGACTCATTTTAACTTAACTAATTACAGTTGCCAAAACCCTATTTCCAAATAAGATCACATTCTGGGGGGCTGGGTATGACTTTGGGAGGGTCCCACTCAACCTAGTTCATCTACTATGTGCCAACCATCATGCTACATTCTGTGAGAGATACCAAAGACTACTGAAATAAAATGGTACGTCTGATAATAACACAAGCCCCAGACTCATATTCATTCAACACACACTTCCTGAGCACCTACTGGGTGCAAGGCACTGTGCTAGGTACCAAAGGACCAATCATGCCCGGGACACAGGCCCCTGTACTCAGAGGGCTGACAGTCCAGAAAAGGAGCTTGGAGTCTGGCAGGACAGTAAGCAGTTAGGAGAGCCAAGGTCCTGTCCTGTCTCACCCTTTCATAAACTGTGTGACCTGGGGCAACCCACTCTTCCTTTCTGGGCCTGTTTCCTTCTCTGTAACATAAGAGGGTTAGAGGAGACAATCTCCAGGGGACTTTAAAGCTCTGAATTCTGAGAGTTTTTTTTTTTTTTTGAGACAGAGCCTCAAGTTGTCACCCTGGAGTGAGTGCCGTGGCATCACAGCTCACACCAACCTCCAATTCCTGGGCTCCAGCGAGTCTCCTGCCTCCGCCTCCCAAGTAGCTGGGACTACAAGTGCCCGCCACAACGCCCGGCCATTTTTTGGTTGCAGCTGTCATTGTTGTTTGGCAGGCCCAGGCTGAATTCGAACCCGCCAGCTCAGGTGTACGTGGCTGGCGCCTTAGCCCGTTGAGCCATAGGCGCCAAGCCAGTCATTTGTTTATAGAAACAGAATGTGTCATTCTGTCACCCAGGCTGGGGTACAGTGGCATAATGACAGTTCACTGCAGCCTCAAACTCCTACGTTCAAGCAATCCTCTCACCTCAGTCCCTCCCAAGTAGCTGGGACTACCAGGCATATGCCACCACACCCAGCTATTTGTTTATTTGTTTGTTTGTTTGTTTGTTTATAGAGATAGATGAGGGTCTCCCTGTGTTGCCCAGGCTGGTATTAAACTCGTGGCCTCAAACATCCTCCTGCTTCAGCCTCCCAATGTGCTGAGATTACAAACATGAACTACCACACCTGACCTAATTTTTATTTTCAGTTTCACATGGGATGAATAAAGAACCTTATAAAGTTTTCAGGGCTTAAGGTCAATCAAGTTCTTAAATTGGCCCTGATTTTCAGGCATTCCTGTCTATGGTCTGACTTCCATTCATTCTACAAATAGATACTGAGCATCTGCTGTGGCAGATGTTGTGCTAGGTCCTGAGTAAGGATAGCATGGATGGATGGATGGAAAGACAGATTTTAATAGATAGATACATAGATAAGAAACTAAGAGAGAGAAAGCAAGAGACAAAGACAGAGATAAAATCAACAATTTCATGACTTCTCAGTTTTGCCTAGAAAATGTGTGTGTGAGAAGAAATGAATATAGACTCTAGTGGGTAAGTGTATGTAAAGGCCTAGCTGCTATAACAAAGAGACCCCTTTAGAACTGCATCAGTACATAAAAAGTATAAGTTGACTTCCCCCTCATATAACAGTCTAAAGGTAAGCATTTGACATTGGCAGGTGGATCTGTCCCACACAATCAGGGACCCTGGCTCTTTCTGTCATGTTGCTCCCATAGCCCCTAAGATGTTGCCCTTGCCTGCATGGTCATGACTGGCTTATAGACACATTTGGTTTCCAGGTCTTGAGAGGAAGAAAGAGAGCATGGAGCAACACACTCCCAAAGTTTTAAGACCCAGACCTAAAAAGTCTAGATCACCTGCTGTCATGGACTAAAAGTGTTCCCCTCAAAATTCTTTATTTTATTTATTTATTTATTTTTTTTTTTTTTTGAGACAGAGCCTCAAGCTGTCACCCTGGATAGAGTGCATCACAGCTCACAGCAAACTCCAATTCCTGGGCTCAAGCGAGTCTCCTGCCTCAGCCTCCCAAGTAGCTGGGACTACAGGTGCCCGCCACAACGCCCGGCCATTTTTTTGTTGCAACCGTCATTGTTGTTTGGCGGGCCCAAGCTGGATTCGAACCCACCAGCTTAGCCCGTTGAGCCACAGGCGCCAAGTCGTTCCCCGCAAAATTCTTATGTTGAAATGAAACCCTAATCTCCAATGTGATAATATTAGGGGGGAGTATTGGGGAGGTAATTTGATCACAAGGGTAGAGCCCTCATGCTGGGATTAGTGTCTCATACAAAAAAGAAAATGAGAGCCTCTCCTCAGCCCATCCCCCTCTCTTTGCCATGTGAGGAGATAGGGAGAAGGCCAACTTCTACAAGTCAGGAAGCAGGCCCTCACCAGACACCAGATCTGCCTGAGCCTAGTCTTAAGACTTCCCAGCCTCCAGACTGTGAGAAATAAGTATTTGCTGTTCTAAGCCACCCAATCTCTGGTATTTTTGTTATAGTAGCCTGCTTTAAGACACTTCCTTCATCGTCTACTAAGTCACATGGTCCATCTACCCATAAGAAAGGCTAGGAAATATAGTCTTTGGCTGGGCAACAATGAGACCAGCTACAATCCAATTATTTTGGACAAGTGGAAGAATGAATTTTAGTAGACAATTGGTGGTATCTGTTACATAGAGGAGTTTCATGAGTCCCTATTGAACTAAAGAGTGTGATAGTTGAAATCTGTATGTTTCCAGCAGTTCTCAGGTCCCATAGGTATAGACGCATGGTCTCCTGTTCCTGGGAGATTAGTTCTGTTCACTGTGTCTGGCAGAAATGGCCTTCCACTGACATCATTGGTGGCTCCCAGCCAAGGCAAGAAAATGGGACTACACCCATAAAGGACCTACTCCCTGATTTGTTATAGCCCTTCACCTGACACATGGATGACTTTACACCAAATTCACACTCTCGGCAAGACCTAAAACTTCACCCTCTACAGATGGTTAAAATAATTACTTCCTAAGCGATGCCTGTGGCTCAGTGAGTAGGGCACCGGCCCCATATACCGAGTTCGGCGGGTTCAAACCAGGCCCCGGCTGAACTGCAAAACAAAAAACTAGCTGGGCCTTGTGGCAGGCACCTGTAGTCCCAGCTACTCAGGAGGCTGAGGCAAGAGAATTGCCTAAGCCCAAGAGCCAGAGATTGCTGTGAGCTGTGTGATGCCACGGCACTCTACCGAGGATCATAGAATGAGACTTTGTCTCTACAAAAAAATAATAATAATAATAATTACTTCCTTAAGGAAAATTCAAAAACAAACATTTTGTGCAAAGCACACAACTCCTGAGGCCTTGGGCCCCCTAAGAAACATCCCTACCACACCTTTTCCTCATAATGGATAAAAAGGATTAAATCTGGAAAACTTGCTATACCAGCCTGTCACAACCTTAATCCAAGGGAGTGACATTAATGGTAGAATTTTAAGTACAACATGAGGACAATTCAAGGGTTGGGAGGGGGCATGCTTTGGCCACTGTGAAGAGCCCAGACTGCCCCAAGGAACAGGGTAGGGAGGCTCATTGCCCTCAGGCCTCTTTCATCAAAGTGCATCTGGCCTACATATAGTATCTCTTCCCTCGAGGCTCAAGGCAGCAGCACAGTCATCAGATAAATTAATTGCTGTTAATGTGCCAAGGTCATCAGAAACAAGTTTTCCCTGTTCATTAAATATCATGGTCAACAATTAGGCCTAAAAGAGCAGGGATTGGAGAAGGCAGGGCATATTCTCAATAAACTGAAATCCACAATTTTTAAAGGGCAGCCCTGGAAGGAGACTCTCTAGGTACAGTCTAGAAGACCACCTCAGTCCCTTTAGGTGCTGCCTTTCTCTAAGGCAGAAGTTCTGAGCCTTCCTAATGCTGCGGCCCTTTAATACAGTTCCTGTGGGTCATGACCCATAGGTTGAGAACCATTGCTCTAAGGGATATTTGGGATCAAAATGTAACAAGGTGACCAGATGGTGTCGTTGAAGTGGAGCCCCCCCAAAACAAGGAAGCAGAAAGTCATCCCTGGAAGAGAAGAGGGGAGGGCATATATCCTCGAACAAAGGGTCAGTGGGCTAATGGTCCTGCCCAGAGCCTGTTGGACAGCATTTATTTCTCTGCAGCCCTCCCTTTTTCTTTTTTTCTTTGAGACAGAAAAAGAAAGCTGTCACCCCGGGTGGAGTGCCCTGGCATCACAGCTCACAGCAACCCCCAACCCGAGCTCAAGCGATTCTCCTTGCCTCTGCCTCCCAAATAGCTGGGACTACAGGCGCCTGCCACAATGTCTGGCTTTTTTTTTTTTTTTGGTTGCATTGTTGTTTGGCAGGCAGGGCTGGATTCGAACCCCAGCAGCTCAGGTGTATGTGGCTGGCGCCTTAGCCGCGAGCCCCTCCCTTTTTCTTTATAGCCCAGCAATTCTCAACCTGTAGGTAGGGGCTTATAGGAACTGTATTAAAGGCTCGCAGCATTAGGAAGATTGAGAACCAATGTTATAGCCCATCGAGGGCTGTTTTAAGCTCAGGCAAAGGCATGTGCAGTTAGTACATGAGAGTTTAAATGCACTACATAGGCTTTGCCTTTTTGTAATGGAAATTTTCAAATGTACACAAAAGTAAGGAAACTTTTTTTTTTTTTTTTTGAGACAGAGTCTCACTCTGTCACCCTGGTAGAGACAGTGGCATCATAGCTCACAGCAACCTCAAACTCTTGGACTCAAGAGATCCTCTTGCCTCAGCCTCCCAAGTAGCTGGGACTACAGATGTGCGACTCTACACCCGGCTAGTTTTGCTATTTTTAGTAGAGATCGGGGTCTCACTCTTGGGAAGGCTGGTCTCAACTCCTGAGCTAAAGCAATCCACCTGGATCCACCTGCCTTGGCCTCTTGGAGGGCTAGGGTTACAGGCGCGAGCCACAGAGAGCTGTCCTCAGGAAACTCTTAATGGATGCTCATGTACGTATGCTCAGCTTCAACAATTACCAGTATGTTGTTTATCTACTTATCTTCTTAAAAACAAATCTTTTTGGTGAGTATTTCGAGTATTTTAAAGCAAATACTAGACATATCATCTCACCCATCTTTCATGAAAAGGCATTTGAAATATTACAAACATGACAGACCCAACTTTCAACCACCCCAGCTAGTGTTTTGAGCAAGAAGGTTGAGACTTAGCCCCTTAGTTTTACAACGAAAAAGAACTCGGGTCAAGGAGTGAAGAGGGGTGGCGGGTCCAACGCTGGTGCTGCAGCGGGAACCAGACAGAAGTCAGCCCTTTCGATGCCCAGTTGAAAGAGAGCAGGCTAGATCCTTGGACGTGGGTACAGGACCCTCCCTTCAAGGCCTACGCGCATACTTCTGCAAGCGCAGGTAGGGGGGCGCAGCGGGCTAGGGATGCTGCCAAGTCCTGGGACACGCTAGCAGCTGTGGCCGGAGCTGGGGTGGGGGGTCCCGGACACAGGGGGACAAGGTGGCCTTGGAAAAAAGAGGGTACCTGCTCCCACAACTGGCGGGGTAATTGGCCTGCCGCTGCCGCCCCAGGCCCCACGTGGACAGCAGGCCTGCAAGGCTGGCCCAGTGCCCGCGCCTGGGGCGAAAAGCAGGAAGTCAACCGCGGGGGCGGCGCCTGTGCTGCGCGGGTGGCTCAGGTAGGCTCCCGGTACACTGGAGGAAGGGAGCGTTCGGTCGTCTTCGCAGAGCGGGAGCGCAGACAGGGCGCCAGAGCTAGCGGATGGCCTGGCGGGGGAACGGTATTTTCTGGAAGGAGGAAGTGCTGCATTGAGGCTCTGAGAGCTCGGACTAGAGCCGCCGAGAGGGTCTGGAAGGAGAAGACAGGGCGAACAGATTGAGGTCCGCAACAGGCGGTGTGGCCTCCGGCTTCTGGGAGCACTGGCTGGGGTCTCGGGCTTGGGAGAGGGACTGGGGGCGGCGAAAATGGGGAAGAGGAGAAGACACAACAGTGTAATGGAACAGAAAGAGGGGCTTGGCAGAGGGGCGCGGGGCTGGTACGGGGGTCTTGGCCGGGGAACAAGCCGAGGCTCTGCGGGCGCGCCCTGACGCCTGCGGGGAGGAGGGGAAAAAGGTCCCGCGCCCAGCGAGGGCGGGGACAAGGAGCTGTGGGTGAGCAGGGAGGAGTGATGCAGCCCTTCCAGGAAGCGGAACGAGGGTCAAGCGCCCAGAAAAACCCTCAATGGCAGCAGAGGCCACCCACCATCAGCACGAGGCCAAGCACAGTGTCCGAGCGGGGGCCCTGGCCGGGATTTGCGAACGTCGCTCTGCAGGCCTGTAGCTTTAAGGGCAACGCCGAACGCGCGGGCTCTTTAAGGAGGGCCCAGGGGCGTGTCAGGAAATGAGTCCTGGGCCCGCCTCGCCAGGGAGCTGCCTTGGTGTCTAGGAGCTCCAGAGCTGAGCTGGAGCGGGCGCCGGAGGAGGCAAAGCAGAGTGGGATTGCGCTTCCTGGCTCTCCCGCCCGCTTTCTTCGGACCCTGACCCTGAGTATCTCTGAGCCTCCCCGTCCCTCCTTTCATCCGCCCTCACTCCCACCCTTCATTCAGCTCCCTGCACGTCTCCCAGCCCCCTACCATTCCATACCCCCTCTTCCATAACAGCCCATGCCTCCTTCTCTTTGTGCCCTTTCCTACCCTGTCCCCCGCCCTATTCCTGCACCTTCACTCCTCATTCCTCCTTTTCCGCCCATCCTTCCACTCCTCTCTCCTCCCTCCCTCCCCACTAGGCCCTAGGTCATCTCTGTCTCGGTTTCATCACCTCAGCCTGCCCCTCGCGGCTGCCCTGTGGTGGAGCCCCCTCTGGGTGGGAGCAGGCTGTGGCCAAGCTCAGCTGGCTCACCCCAAAGCAGAATCTCTCCATCCAAGAGGACGGTGGGAAGGCCTCTTGGCCACCCCTATGTGACAGTTAAGGGCTGTGGCTTCCAGAAAACACAAGTGAGCTCTCTGCCCTGTACTCCAGGGAATCAGAGTTGTGGCTGTGAGGTGTGACCCAGCTCCTCTGCTACCATGAACAGGGCCCCTCTGAAGCGGTCCAGGATCCTGCACATGGCGCTGACCGGGGCCTCCGATGCCTCTGGGGAGGCTGAAGCCAACAGGGAGAAACCCTTTCTGCTGCGGGCTTTGCAGATCACATTGGTAGTCTCTCTCTACTGGCTTACCTCCATCTCCATGGTGTTCCTTAACAAGTACCTGCTGGACAGCCCCTCCTTGCAGCTGGACGCCCCTATCTTTGTCACCTTCTACCAGTGCCTGGTGACCACACTGCTATGCAAGGGCCTCAGCACACTGGCCACCTGCTGCCCAGGTACTGTGGACTTCCCCACCCTGCACTTGGACCTCAGGGTGGCCCGCAGTGTCCTGCCCTTGTCAGTGGTCTTCATTAGCATGATCACCTTCAATAACCTCTGCCTCAAGTATGTCGGTGTGGCCTTCTACAATGTGGGCCGCTCGCTGACCACTGTCTTCAACGTGCTGCTCTCCTACCTGCTGCTCAAGCAGACCACCTCCTTCTATGCCCTGCTTACCTGTGGTATCATCATCGGTGAGTGGCAGCCGGGACCAAGGGGAATAGGGTGGACATGGGGACCAAAACCCTAAAGAACAACCCTTCCAGGCATCTTTGGACTATCATCTGTCTCAGCTCCCTTGGTGCAACTGTCATATGAAGAGCCTCGGGTCCAGAGGGAGCAAATAACTTGCTTAAGGCCACCCAGCAAGTTAGGGGCCCCACTAGGGCAAGAACAGCAATTCATAATAATAGTAGCAATAATAGCAGCAAAAGCAACTGATGTTGAGTGCTTAAAATGTGCCAGGCACACAAAGCTAAGCACTTTGGCCATATTAACTCAATAACAAGGCTCATAACAAGGTGGGATTATAATACACATTTTCCAGAGAGAAAACCAAGGCACAGAGAGGTTAGATAAATAATTTGTTGGGGCAGCACCTATGGCTCAAGGAGTAGGGCTCTGGCCCCATTTACCAGGGGTGGTGGGTTCAAGCCCGACCCCAGCCAAACAGCAATAATAATAATAATGATAATTTGTCCAAGATCACACAGCGAATAAGTGCCAAAGCTGGGATCTGAACTCTGGCTCCATAGTTCACACACTTGAACTTGCTTCTCAAGAGCTCAAGTGTCCTAATCCCCACCCCTCACCCCATGCTCTTTGTAGAAGACAATTCATCACCCTCTGACCATGCCAACATCTGCAACGGTAGCAAAAGATATCCTTTAGAGGCCTTAGCTGTCTTCCCAGATTTGACCCTCAGAAAATATTAATAGTTGATAGGGACATGGTACTAATCATTTCTCCTTTGTTCTCCCAGAGGACACCTGCATGGTGGCATCATCTCCATACAAATGAGGAAACTGAGGCTCAGAGAGATTGAGTTACTTGCCCAGGGCCACACAGCTAGGGAGTAACCAGGTTGGGATACAAACCCAAATTGGCTGGGCTCCCAGGACTGTGCTTCTGACCTCTCCGCTCTGTTCTTGTCCACTGTAGGTTAGAACTATCCACTGCAGGGCAGCACCCACAGCTCAGTGGGTAGGACGCAGGCCACATACACCGAAGTTGGTGGGTTCGAACCCGGCCTGGGCCAGCTAAAACAACAATGACAACTGCAACAATAACAACAACAAAAATAGACGGGTGTTGTGGCAGCTGCCTGTAGTCCCAGCTACTTGGGAGGCTAAGGCAAGAGAATTGCTTAAGCCCAAAAGTTTGAGGTTGCTGTGAGCTATGACACCACAGTACTGAACCCAGGGCAACCGCTTGAGACTGTCTCAAAAAAAAAAAAAAACAAAAAAACTATCCACTACAATAGCCATTGACCATGTATTTAAATTCATTAAAATGAATTGAAAAAAAATTTTTGACTATATTGCCCTTGGTAGAGTGCCATAGCATCTTAGCTCACAGCAACCTCAAACTCCTGGGCTCAAATGATCCTCTTCTCTCAGCCTCCCAAGTAGCTGGGACTACAGGCACCCACCACAATGCCTAGCTAGTTTTTGTTTCTTTTTCTTTTTTTTTTAGAGACTGGATCTTGCTTTTACTCAGGCTGGTCTTAAACTACTGAGCTCAAGCAATCCATCTGTTTCAGTCTCCCAGAGTGCTAGGATTTATAGGCATGAGCCCTGGTGCCAGGCACGAAATGAAATTTTAAACACTCAATTCTTCAACTGCAGGTATTATAACCTGATTCTGTAGCCACATTTCAGATGCTTAGTAGCCACACATGGCTGGGGGCTATTATTGTACTAGACACCACAGATTATAGAACATAGACATCATTGCAAAATGCTTTGTCGGGCAGCATGCTGAGTTAGAAGGTCTCCAGCATCCCTTCCCTTGGAGTCTTCTTAGGACTGAGTCATCTAAGAATATGAGTTTTACTTGAACCTGTTCCAGTTTTTCCTGTTGCCATAAAGTTCATCTTATTTGGCCTACATATTCTTCGCTTGTGTCTCAGAGTCCCCAGCTAGGTTGGTAGGGGAAGGCATCCATCCCATGCTACCTGTTTGAGCAACGGCTGGATCTAGGGCTGTTCAGTCTAGGTTCTAGAAGGGAGAGAGAAGGGTACAGTTAGAATAGGAGGATCTGCCAAGACCCCTGTCCCCAGCAGAGCTCTCCCAACTTGCTCCTGCTCCCTTACCCCCAGGGGATTGGGTAAGCCTCACTTCCTCCCTGTCCTCTAGGACAAACACCCCAAGGTTCTCCACTTCCTGCTGACCTTTCTGGGAATGGAGTAGTCTGCAGGGCTACTAATAGGAAGCCCATTTGCTTGTCGAAGGCAGAGTCACTAAGGAAACTGGGCCCAGATCCCAAAGGTAATCCAAATAGTGGATAGTGAGATAGCTTCAGACTGGGCAGAGGCCGGGGAGGCAGATGCTGTCTGCTGCCCCAGGACCTGACCCCCATCTACCCTTTCCCCTTTCTTCCACCTTATGGGGGAAGATGAGTATCAGGTGACTATTCCAGTCCTCCTCTCCCTGCCTCCTGTATCACACAGTACCTTTCAAAGTTCCTTCTGGCTGAGAGTCTCTCTGAGATTTGGAACTTTGAGGGTACACTTCCTTCTAGACTCACAAGATCACCAGCAGGAGGGCTGAGGGTGCTCTGGCTAAGCAGGTCAGCGGGTGGTGCAGCTTTCTGCCCTCTTGCCCCTTCCCCAGCAGGTCTGTGGGTGGGAACCTATTGTGCAAGGTTCTGCCAAGAAAGAGTCCTGTGTGTTGAGTGCCTATGATGTAGTAGAGTGCCCTGTCTCCTTTAATACCCACCTCCATAACAGATTTCATTCATTCATTTATTCCATAACTTTCATTTGGTACCTAAGCAGAAGTCAGGCACTGTGCCAGGCTTTGAGGATGCACATGTAGAAGAGGTTGCCACCCATCCTATACTCCTGGAGGGCATGGCTATGGTATGTGCCTATAAATGACAGTTACACTAGCTTGATAAGGGCTGCTGTGGGAACTCAGGCAGAGGGAGGAGAGCCAGGCCTTTCTGAGGAAGCACCATGTAGGTTTCGAGGAAGAGGTGGGGAAAGAATAGACAGAAGGAAGAGCATGTGCATTTCTTCCCATCTGGGCCACAGCGAGACTCACTGCCCAGCCGAAGGACTAGGTAATGCAGGCCTTGAGTGAGTCTGGAATTTTCCTGAAGGGAATGGAGTGCCATAGATAAGCTTCAAGCTAGGGTGGAACCTGAAGAGCTCTGTACTTTAGGGAAGTCATTCAGGTCTCAAGAAAGAGTAGCTTTGGTTGGAGTGGGGGATAAGAAAATGGCCCATATCTTCACGGATGAAGGAAAGAGCTTGAGCTTGGAGAGCTGCCGGGCCACACAGCTTCTAAATTGCAGAGCCCAGGAGGCTGAGCCAAGAGGTTTGCTCAATCCCAACAATTTGAGGTTGCTATGAACTATGATGCTATGGCACTCTATCCAGGGCAACAGAGTGAGACTCTGTCTCAATAAATAAATAAATAAGTGAATGAATGAATGAATAAAATTGCAGAGCCCAGTTGGAGGCCAGAGTTCTCTGATACCAAAGCCTTTTCCCTACCCTATGCTGCTGGGTGCTGTGACAGAGATACATGTAAAATTCAGCCCAAGGGGATGGTGCCTGTGGCTCAAAGGAGTAGGACACTGGCCCCATATGCCAGAGGTGATGGGTTCAAACCCAGCCATGGCCAAAAACTACAAAAAAAAAAAAAAAGTTCAGCCCCAAGCTGAATGTCAACTAGCTAAAGAGACCTGACTGTGGCCATGGGCATGTGCCCAGGGGTCCAGAGGCTTTGAAGAAAAAGAAGCGTAGCAGGATATCAGGAAAGTTTCCCCCCTCTAGAGAGGCCAGCTTGATGTTGAAGAATGAGTAGAATCCGCCCCTAGGAAAGGAGGAAAGTGTTTCTGGTACAGCACATGAGCAGGGGTTAGGAGCAGGGAGCACTGAGCCCCACGGTTAGGAGTAGGGAGAGGAGATGATCTCAGGGCGATCTTGGGACAGAGAAAGAGCTGGCAAGGGTGCAGGAAGCCCAGCATGCCAGGCCAAGGAACACACAGTGATGGTGGGCAGTGGGGAGCCTGGAAGCCCTTTGAGCAGGTGACACAAGCTTAGGGTCTCAGAAAGAGTGACTGCCCCAAATCACAAGTGATTCTAACGTAATGTTCCCCATGATCACATTATAAACTCCTAATTTATGGAAGAGGAAACCAAGGCTTAGAAACCTTAAATCCCTTGCCCAAAGTCACCTTAACAACTAAGTGGCACTCATCCTTCAGAACTCAGTTCAAATACTACTTTCCAGGCTCGGTGCCTGTGGCTAAAGTGGCTAAAGTGCCAGCCACATACACCTGAGCTGGTGGGTTCGAATCCAGTCCTGGCCCACTGAACAACAATGACGGCAACAAACAAAAAATGGCCGGGCGTTGTGGCAGGCGCCTGTAGTCCCAGCTACTTGGGAGGCGGAGGCAGGAGACTCGCTTGAGCCTGGGAATTAGAGGTTGCTGTGAGCTGTGATGTCACAGCACTCTACCCAGGGTGACAGCTTGAGGCTCTGTCTCATTAAAAAAAAAAAAAAATACTACTTTCCAGATGCCCCAGGCCAACACAGTCGCCCAGTTATGGGTTCTCATAGCACAATGCTATTTTATGGACCTCATTACAATTCTTACAATTGTAATTAGAGAAGTAACTATGGGAGGATTTGTTTAAGTATCTTTCTCCTCTGCTTGAATGTAAGCCCTGAGAGGAGGTTTTCTTGCTCTGGGCTTTGTGTGTGGTGGAAACTTTGGATGGGTTTGCTGGGAGGAGGGATAGGGCAGCAGAACACAGGACCAGTCTTCCTCCTGGTCCTCATCCCATTTTCCCCCTTGCCTCCTCCTCCTCTCTCTCCTGCTGCAGGTGGCTTCTGGCTTGGTGTGGACCAGGAGGGAGCTGAGGGTACCCTGTCTTTGACGGGCACTCTCTTTGGCGTGCTGGCCAGCCTCTGTGTCTCACTCAATGCCATCTACACCAAGAAGGTGCTCCCAGCAGTGGATGGCAGCATCTGGCGCCTGACCTTCTACAACAATATCAATGCCTGTGTCCTCTTCCTGCCCCTGCTGCTGCTGCTCGGTGACCTGCGGGCCCTGTGGGACTTTGCCCAGTTGGGCAGTGCCCACTTCTGGGGGATGATGACACTCGGCGGCTTATTTGGCTTTGCCATTGGCTACGTGACAGGACTGCAGATCAAGTTCACCAGTCCCCTGACCCACAATGTGTCGGGCACGGCCAAGGCCTGTGCCCAGACGGTGCTGGCTGTTCTCTACTACGAGGAGACCAAGAGCTTCCTCTGGTGGACGAGCAACATGATGGTGCTGGGGGGCTCCTCCGCCTACACCTGGGTCCGGGGCTGGGAGATGAAGAAGACTCAGGAGGAGCCGAGCCCCAAAGACGGTGAGAAGAGCACGTTGGGCGTGTGAGCTCCTGCAGGGCCCAGGATGGCCCAACCCTGGGAGGAATGCTCAGGTGGGGCCAGCATTGTAGCATTGACGTTTGTTCCTGTGGACCCTGTGCTGTGTTGGGGACTGGGTATTGCTCACGGACCTGATCAGAATGCAGTGGTTGAAAAGGAACCAGTGTTTTCAAGTAATATCAAAGTTACCAAAACTCTCTCTACCCTCTTTCCAATTTCAGGGTGTTTGTCCTTCCCTAGGAAGCACCCTAGTGGGAGTGACACCCCTTCTTGCCCCCGCCCAGGACCTGTCTACCTCCACATCACTCTGGGGCTGGGGGTGAGATGCAACTTTTAAGGGACAGTATTGGCGTAGCCATGAAGTTTTCACTTATACTCAAGGGAGATAGAGTGTGACACCACAGCTAACTAAGGCAAGTCAGGAAACCTTCCATCTCTAGCAGACAGGCAGCATAGCTTTGGCCCCACAAACCAGGCTTCCTTCAGAGAAGCATGTGGGCTGGGCTGAGAGAGGAAATGAAGGAGTGCCCTCAGAGCAGAGGAGGTCTCAGAGATGCTGGGCAGGGAGGGGCCTGGGAATGGGGTGGATCAGGAGAAAGTGCCCACTACCTGCACTCTGTAGTTCCAGCTTTTGAACATGAGGAACCACACACTCTTACAGATTAAGCAGGGTCATTAACATCTTCCATACCTGCCTGGTTTCTCTTCCCCAGGGAGAAACTGCCTCTCTGGTCTCCCACCTGCTTCTCCCATCTCCCAATTCTGCATCCTCCTAAGCCTTCATCCCCAAAGGGGCTAATGGAGCAAGGGTCAGGGGGACAGATTCTCCCATATAAGCTGTGCTTGGTCCCCAGATTCCTGGAGAGAGGAGGGTGATGAGAACCAGACTCTGAGCCTCTTTCCTTGTGAAGGTGATAAATACATTTCCAGACAAGCAAAAACCTGCTTGTCCCCAGTCTTAGTTTAACGGGCTTCTATAACAAAATACCAAGGACTGGGTGGCTTACAAACAACAGGAATTTATTTCTTACAGTTCTGGAGGCTGGGAAGTCCAAGGTCAAGGTACCAGCAGTCTGCT
>CAUYON010001210.1:0-24642 GCA_963573935.1 Arctocebus calabarensis
GCCTGGCGTTGTGGCGGGGGGTAGGGTCTTGGGGTCTTGGTGTGTGCCACACCTTTTGGGGGCAAAACACGATTGTAAGAGGGTCTTTTCCTAACAAATGCAACCAGTGTAACTTGGTTTCTTGTACCCTCAATGAATCCCAACAATAAAAAAAAAAAAAGTTCAATTGGAACAAACATTAATTTCAAAATTATGCTGTATTTTATTAATTTCCTTAGCTTTGACCACAACATGACAACATATCCTCTGAATACTTTAGAAATTTTCATGTCAAATGCCTTGTTCCTGAGTTTTGTTTCCCATTATATCTATGAAAAGTAAAAATAAGCAATGGGGGACAATGTCGTGATGTGATCCCATATAGTGTCTGCAGATCAGAGAAAGCTAGAAATCCCTACCTCCAATGCAGAGTCATTTGCCAAGATGACTTAAAAAATTATTTGGCAAAGTCATTAAGGAATGCTGGAGGTAGACTAACGAGCAATGGAAATAAAGAAAGAATATGTAACTCTGCAGGCGAATGGAGTCCTATTATTTTTCGTGTTGTTAAAGTGAAGGCATCTTTGATTTATTCTTTCACATCATTTTATGAGGTAAATAGAACCACCTGGCAATAGAAGCCCTCCCCTTATCTTTTAGAATTTCGGACGATGTGAATGTGTTTTCATCCCTGATAAAGTATCTTCTGTTTATAATTTAGTCATATACAAAAAACAAGGAAAGACTTCCAGCTAGGTCTAGATGAGATCCCTTGTCCAGTGAGAGAAGATGAGCGAAAGACTGCCAACTGTGTGTCCATACACTCAAAAGATGTTTTGAATGATAGCTCTCAAACATTCAGATTTACATTTTAAGCTATGTGCAGGGTTCAACAAGTTAGCGCCAGCCTCTGCAAAGAACATTGCCAGTTGACAGCCACAGAGTAATTATTCAAAAAATAATTTGAAGTAATTATTCAAAACAAAAGGTCACATTATTTGCTAAAAAGAAGTGGGATAAACTTACTCTATATTGCCTATAGAATACATATATACATATTCATGCATATATGTACATAGACACACATACATGTGTATATAAATTAATAGTTTTATAGTTTACTGTTAGAGAAGTTCATGGACATATGGAAAGAATTACTTCAGATTGGGGAAGCTTTGATGGACATGGGCAGGTACAGAAAATAGTCTTATCTACAGGATTATTTTCAGAAGACAAAATCTCTTTATTGATAATTTTGTAATAATTTTTGTTTAGCATTTTAAAATTTCTCCCCTACCTAAGATTAATGTTAATAATGTAGCTAAAGTGCTTACGACCATTTCCCCCAAACACTCTAGTATTTTATGTGAAAAAGCTACCTGAGATAATCATTTAATGTGAAGGTTCTTGAGTCTAAGTGGATCTAAGGATGAGGCTCAAAAATCTGTACTTTATAAGACATCCAACTGACGAGTTGGCCCTAGACCACAATTTAAGAAACACTTGTGAAGAGAGCCCAGTAATATGGTGTGAATCATATAAAGTTTCAATCTTTTACAAAGTAATGATTCCCTTGGTTATAATAGGAGGACAATCTTGAATATGCCTAAAGATACATTTTAAATACTAGAGAGCCTATTCTGAAAGTCTCCAGGTTCAAGAAACCCTATGTGTGGCCGCCTATCAGAACTGATGTCAGATTTCAGCCACCAGATGGGGGACTTGACCAACAGATCAAAAGCAAATGTCCATTATGAAATCACAACTTATCCAGTGGTCATTTATTATCATTACTGAAGAAGACACTAAGGGCAGTCACAGGAGTCAGAACTCAATTTGGATTTCAGCCTCCCCATCTGAAGTTCCTTCCTCACTCACATACCTTCCATAACGACAAAGGCCTCAGAAATTATCTGAATGAAGACCATCCAGCCCCAACTTCCTTCCTCTTCTCTTTCCAGTACACACCACTTTTGAGTCAATCAACTTACTCTTGTCTTGATGGGTTTTATGCTTATCTAAAGTGATCTGGAAAAAAATAAGTCACGTTGCATTGCTGTGAAAGCGGAGTTGGTCTGTGTATATTTTAGTGGAATGTGTTTGCGACAAGAACTTTCCTTTAACCATAGATCATTTTGAGACACTTCCTTAACTGAGCACAAAGTAGCTCCAGAACAGTAAGCCAGGAGAGATTGTAGGAGAAGATTGCAGACTTCTGCAGCAGGACTTGTACAAAACACAATGTCTCCCAGGACACTTTACAGCAGCCTACAACAAATTATTTCTGAAAGAAATTATGAGGCTTGAGAGAAAACCTGGTATGGTGGTGAAAGGCACAGATTCTGTAGCTGAGCTGGTTGGATTTGAACTCTTGCCACTTGCTAGTTTGTGACGTTGGTCAAAGTACTCAGCCTCCAAGTGGAAGATAACATTAGAACCTAGCTATTAGTCTGTTAGGAGGATTTCATGATTAAATACACGTCAAAGGGCTTAAAACAATGGCAGGTACATGGCAAGCACTATTTTATTTATTGACCTACACTTGCATAGTTCAATATATGCAACAGACAAGGGAAAATATGGGAGCACAAGTGGAGGGAAAAAATTCTGACATGTTCAATATAACTAAATGTATTAAACATTTTGGTCCATCAAACACATGATTATGTCACAGCAAATTCCAAATGGAAAGGGAAATGTTTCAGTATTTACAGTATCTAACTCCAAAATAACGAGTATTTTTGGCTGAGACAAAAATGTGTGAATAATTTCAGGATAAATGCAGAATTTAAATATCTAATTAGACATTTTAAAAAATAGAGAGAAAAGAATCAACTACAGTTTAATGAAAGACAAAAGGAATAATTTTAAACCCCCCACTGATAGAGAAAAGCAACTGTCTCCATCATACATTGTGTGCTATGTCGACTATTCTCTGGAATACTTGCCCTTTGCAACTGAGTAGGACTCAGACCCGATCATGGTACATAACAGGGCCAGTGTCAACTAGTATGTGACACCTTTTCCAAGCCACTGGCAAGGCACTGAGGAGCTGGAGGTCAGTTTAGTGCAGTTCAGGAGAGTGGGGAGAAAGAGAATTCATATACAGGAGTAATTAGCCTCTACGAGGTCAAGAAGCACTCAAGAGTGAAGTATAAAAGGAGCTAGATGGTGTTTCCCACCTTCAGCAGAAAGTCTTAAATAGCTTTGATTATGGTTCTTGCTAATGAGGAGGATCTGGTCAAGTAAGATGAGATTCTCTCCCTGTGCTCGATGTCATAGCACAGATGGTTCATTTGTAGAAAGGGGGAAAAAAAACAAGGCACATAATTTTATCAACTTTGGTTGACACCACTCCTGAATCTGCAAAATTTGGCTTGAAACCTTGTTAGACACGAGTTTCTTGTGAGATTTCTAAGCTTTCAGATTCTATTCAAGGGGAAAACAAACAGGCTCGCTCTCAGCAGCATCTGGCTTCTGCTCTGGGCAACTCAGAGTTGTCTGGGGTTGAGGGTCTTCAAACCGCCGATCCCAACATCACAGCTCTGCTCCAATCACCAGCCTTCCGCAGACACGGCCATCACTTTCCCCAGTCTCATATACTGTAAGTCCCAGAGAAAATCTGTCCCCCATTAACAAAGCTTCTGCTCCCTTGATTTTGCTAGAAGCACCTTCATAACTCTCGTACCGCGTTACCACTCTTCATTAACTGTTTCTATTCTTTAAGAAGCATCAGTTGTGGGGTGACAGAGAAAGGAGGGGAGCAGTCCCCTCACGTGAGAAACACAAAAAAGAGGGCAAGTGTCACAAAAAGCGAGATTTCTGCGTTAGAATGATAAAATCCTATCTCAAGTCAATATTCTGGGTGAAGTACATAAAAGAAAAGAAATACTCCCCTTGAAAGCATGATGTACATTCATCTTCTTCCATTTCCTTTAGTATGTTGTCCTACATGGGTCAAGCCCACCCCTGTGCAGTGGCTCGCATGGGAGTGGAGGGAGAGTACATTGGAAGGAAGCAGGGTGAGAGGGGACGTGAGGAATGAGCATCCCGTGTCAAGCCCATGAATGATCAATGATCCTAACACACTCGCATGCAGGGGTTTCTGTCTCCAAGCCTACTCTTGGCTCCATGTCCAGTCAGGGCAGACAGAAAAAACAAAAACAGGTACTTGAATAAAATCAGACATGTAATTTATATATTTCTTTTATTTAGTCTGGAGTAGTAGCAGCATCTAATCTTTGAAGTTGTCCTAATAGAACTGTTCACACTTACTATCTTTTAGCAACTTAATGACACAAGTCTAATGAGATTGGCATTTGCTGCCCCCTTGACCAAAGCTCAGGAAAATCAAGGTTGCAGAGATTCAGAGTCATGTGTTATTTTTCAAGGTGATTTTTTAAATAAGATTAACGCTAGGAAGTGTTCACTCGGGGAGAATATATGCATCATTATTCCACTTACCCATTTTGAAATATGTTTATTTTTAAAAATGTTATGAAAAACTATGTTCAAAAACTGGGAGTTGCTTAGGGAAGGGTTCCATTCACATTTTATTGAACTTCTAGAGAGGCAGATCATTAAAAAAGATTCTATGCACAATTATACAGATAAATACACAATATTATTTTTAATGGGCATGTATTACACATTAAACAGTGTGTTACAGTTTATTGTAAAACTGAATCTGATAATAATACATTGACATAAAATAATAAAATATCACTTCTTTCATTTTTCCTTAATGAGGCTATGAGAGGAAATCAAGACTTTAAGAGGCTCAGGGAAGTCATCAGTTTCAGGTATAAAGAATGATGGATGTAGTAATAAAACTCTGAAAAGTTCTATTTTGTTTGTTTTAAGAATCTTTAAAATTATCTTTTAAACCATTCCAATATACAGCTTTGTCACAGCAGTCTATCTAAGAGTTCAAATTATATATATTGATTCATTTAAATACTTTTTCCGCATTGGAAAAATAATATGTAATAGATTTTTTGCAAAAGAAATTTTCTCAGCACATTAGATGGAACTCTTAATAGACTGTATAAAGCTGTTTAATTAGAGACATTTGACACAATCTTGTATTTAAAACGGTTGTTAAAAAAATGAAACTCCAGTTATTTTTACGGAGATAAGCTGGGAAACAGTTATTTTGGACCACTGCCAATACAACGCATGGAAGAGGTGTTGCTTTTTTGATAAAGGCAAGAATTGCACGTTGCAAAGGTCATTTTCTTTAGTTTTCCAAAGGTCAGATGATGTAATATTTATACTGTTTCTCTAATACTGTGATTAAACATTTTTTTGTTTATACTGTCTATAGCTGTTAGTCAACATCTGGTAAAATGTCAGAATCACTTTTCATCTTTCTTAAGTGCTTTTGTCCCCACTCAGAGTTAAGAGTTCCTCAAGGAGAGGAGGTGGTCTCCTGCCTGACACTGTGGGCGGCCAGAGAGGAAGAGGGGAGGACCAGGTGCATTAGGGCAGAGAGACTTGGTGGTGTAGCCCCTCCTTGATGCAGTTTGACCCATGCAAGTTCAATCTCACAGCATGTTCTGAAAACAGATTAAAAAGTAGTCACTTAAAATTAAGGTAAAGCAAGAATATATTTAATAGCTTTTAAAAGACTGGTGATTTTAATGGTTCAGACATTAACTATGACTGAACAGCATGTTGGAAGCTTTGTTTTCAATCTCAGAAAGCAAGACCAGGATATAAGACAGTAGTCGTTAGAGTTCCGATGTCTAAAGACTCAGAAAGAAACCACAGCTGAGTGGCACGTTCCTACTCTTGTGTGTGAGTCACCCACAAGCATGGGACAATAGGCTTGGTTCTTACTGTTTGCTGTTTCTTATATGAAAATAACAATCCTGACTTTAAAAAAAAATGGTATCTGTTGAGCAAGTCCTCAGTGTGCTTTAGTTAATACTCAAAGGGTAGTTTAATACATTTAAAAATAAGCTTTAGTGAAAGTGCAAGGTAATACGATAATGGGTTTTAATTGGCCAGGCTGAATCACAGAACTCTAATTTAACTTCATCAGTTTTCCTCTGTGTCCTTTGCTGATACTAATTAATAAATCCATGAGATAGCCTATTCTACTTAGGCTGATCCTGCAGGGAACTGAAATAACCAAATTACCCCCTTTGTGAACAATGTTCACCCACAAGAGGCTAATTTTCTCCTTCCCTTCATCCTGAGTACCCTTCCCAGTACCAAAAGAAATTATTCCTCCAAATCATCCCTCTGTGGCCTGGAACAGTGAAATCCTCATATAGGTAGAATAGATGTCTGTAAACTTACAATCACATCTAGATTTACAAAGTGACAACTTGGTGTTGATGTTGTTGTCCAACCAAAACAGTCAGTAAAGAAACATATATATTTCTGAAAAAGACATTAATATTTCATGCTATTTACCCAGAGGAACAGGATTTTGTAAAAGTCTTCTGAAAAAAAAGATATTAAGAACGATTTGACCTTTTTCTCAGAGGAGTGCCTGAGAAGTCAGTGCCCCAACCCTCCAGAGGAGCCAAGAAGTCAGGGCAAGGCCTGGAGGTTAAAATGATAATGTGTGCTTGCAGACATAACCAAATGGCTTATTGTATGGTGGTTCAATTTGTGCTTCTTAGAATCTAAGGAACATACATATTTTTAAGGAACTACTTTAAGAAAATAACAAGACCTCCTGCCATGATCTTTTCTGCTTGCATCATGATAGACTTTCTCCCATAGAAGTTCTTTTTTTTTTTTTTCTATAGAAGTTCTATGTTAGCCAAGAGAGGATAAGTTATATTTTTCACGGTGACCCCAAAAATAGACTCCATCATCCCAAATTATTTACAAGTTTACAGAATGTTTCTCGCTTTTTTTTTTCTATTACCAAAGGTAAGAAAGATGAAAAATCTCAAAGATTACATTGTCTCCATAAGAACACATTTTTCTACTTAGGTCTCAATAATTTCTCTTGGTTGTGTGTGGACTTGTGCTAGTATAAATAACTACTGTACTTGAAATTCCATTTTTAAAATCTACAGATATTCCAGAGCTATGTCTCTCACCACTCTACTACTTGCCTAGTGCCAGTAAGTTCCCACCAACTTATGTAGACACCAGTCTCTATCGACTCTGTGTTCCCAGAACATCATGGATTTAGAACCACAAAATTACCATATCTGTTCTATCATAAACCAAAAGATATTTCCATGTTTTCAATGAACATATACTGTTGTGTATTACTTGCACTTCATAGCAGGCTTGCAAGGAGCTGACACTGGGTCTTTGGGATAAAAAGAATTGAAGTGATCGAGTTAGAGAAACTATGTCACTGGTGATGTGACTCCATGCTACACCACTACATCAAAATACTTAGCACTGGGTGTAGTCTAAACCAAACAGCAAAATTTTCTCTAATGCCACAATAAATTGATTTGAATGACGCTATGAAGGGCAGTTCAGTGAAGAATTAGCTTCTCAGCGCCTGCCCTTCACAGACATCTGGTACCACGTGTCACCTTCTTCACAGGCCTGCTTAGCTTTCCTTGGTTTGAGGGGCTGATGCCTGTGGCATAGACAAGCCACTTGCTCCCATTTGATTGATCCTTAAATGACCAATGGACTCTTTTTCCCATCACTCAGATGAACATCATTTATGAATGATCCTGCTATCAAACCCTGGCAATTCCTTGTTTCAATTTCTTTAGGTACCGTATTCAGTATAATTTAGAAGAGTAATATATTATTTCCAAAATATTCGAAAAGAAGGTTTTTTTAAAATATTTATTTATATGTTATATTTGATCATATTCATTGTTTAAGGAAGAGAATCAGAAATGCTACCCCACCAACCACAAGAAAAATGTTAGTGAATGTCTACTCAAAACTAACGAAGGCATACATGTCATATCTCACTTGGTCTGCCTGGGACTCAGCAGGGCCCTGGAACACTTGTGGATATGGAGGCTCCTGAACTCCAGCCTCAGAAGCTTGCACCGAATTTGGCTCTGAAGGGGGACCTCCCCATTGGAAGGCCAGGTATTCACTGAAGGACAATGGGCAAAAGAATGTGCCAAAAAAAAAGAAAGGAAGGAAGGAAGGAAGGAAGGAAGGAAGGAAGGAAGGAAGGAAGGAAGGAAGGAAGGAAGGAAGGAAGGAAGGAAAGAAGGAAAGAAGGAAGGAAGGGAGGAAGGAATAAAACAAAAGAATAGAGAGAAAAGAAAGAACAAAGAACAAAACTAAAGTAAAAGCAAAAAATTATCAGAGTTATTTGCAACCTACTAAGTATCTTTTTGTTTTACCAAGGCCTTGGCCTTGATGATCAAGCCTTGCTTCTCTTTTGCAGTCCAGTTGCAAAAGCCAAGAGGGGATAGTACTCCAATAGCAGAAACCTGAAATCAGCTCAACAGAGGCACTTCAGAGTTGCAGTAACTATGGCTTAGTTGCTTAATGAACATTTTCTTTCACTGTGGAAAAAAAAAACTAACACAGTCTACCACTTATGATAATTACTCATGAAATTGGAAAGCTCAGGAAGGATGCAATGTTACAAATAAGGAGTTTCTATTTGTTCATTTGTTTTATTGGTTGTTATTTGATATAATCACAGATTTAGACCTATCAGATATGCAGTTAGAGTTAACCTGTTTATAGAAGACGGTAGATTTTTCATTTTTCACCAGCCCCACCCAAGCATTCATTAAGTTTCTTCTAGAAATGCTACCTTTGTCCACTAAGTTCTATTCAGAGATTCATTCCAGACTCTCACTTTGTGAAGTCTAGGAGGGATAGTGCTCACCCCTCGGCTCTCAGGAATGAAGAATGTGATTCCGACCCGAGCCAATGACCTTATTGCATTCCCTCAGTCATGGAGAATGGCTCTAAGGGCAGTATATAATCTAAGACAATTCAATGAATGTGAATTTATGACTTTGGCTTGACATACCTAAAACCAGAAGCTATCTTTTCTTACTGAGCTTTCCTACAAGATGAATGGCAAAGGACATGACCATCTTCAAGGGTATCTTGACATGACAATACAAGGAAAGGCTGTGAACGTAACTGGCAGAAGGGAAATGAGCTAGACTATGTAGATAGTATAACCAGGGCTTAGTAACTTTAACTGAGGGCTAGATCAAGCAACACTTGAAATGGAGCTATTGTTATACTTGAGAGTTATGAAGACCAATAAATAACTTTCCTTTTTATAAGCTAGTTTGAATTTTTGTCTCTTCTTTATCACCTTGTAATTGATTTTTAATTTTATCCATCCAGTACTATTCAAATATAGTATAGATCCTATTATTTGCCTTTACAGAAGCAAGAAAACAATCTTAGTTAAGCAAATTGCCCAAGGTCACCAGTTGGTAAACAGTAGGGCTATGAGTTAAAGTTATATGTAACTATAAATCTTAACCTCTTAAACATTAGAAAATAAAATGTCCTCACCCCCCAAAGTGAAGAAAAATAATGTGGTTTCAAAATCAGGACTCTGGATAAATGATCATCTGTTTTTACTGGCTTCAAGTACATGAACAAATAATCCTTCAAGGATGCAATAAATGTGATGAAGAAAAATCATGAAATTTAAAAATTCTTAGGTCTTTTATGAGGGCATATCACATGTTTCAGTTATGCTTTGTATAATTTATTTTTGTTATAATTGCATAACCTTTCTCCCAGTAGTAGAATGAATCCTAACTTTCCTCTCCCTTACCCTTGGCTCATTCTAAACTGGATATGACTCATTTTGTTGATCTTAGCTTCATCATAAGTCTTCCTAAGGAAAACTTGTTTTGATTAATATTTAAAGTCCCATGGGGATTGTTTCCTGTTTTTCTTAAGCTGTCTACCCCATTGCCATTATCTCACAAATGATTTGTTAGGCATGCAGGTTTTATTGTTTCTCATACCCACAAGAAAAACAAAGAGAACAGCGTTTTTCTCAAACTGATATACCCAGGAAGCTAGAAGAAGTGCAGATGCTACATACTGAGTTTTTGAGTAAAATTTTATTCTTTTTAAAAAATATTTTACTCCTTTTTAAAAGCTTTACAATTCCTAGTTGAAAATGTCCCTTATAATTACTTCACCATTATGCATGTTATGATTTGAATTCTCTCTGTCTCACAAATAGCATAGTTAGAAGATCAGAACTCTAAGCATTATAATTATATCTGTGACTTACCATATGTAAAACCTTGAGTCAACGGTCTAATTTTTCTGATTCTTAGCTTTATTTACCAGTAAATTAGAGATAGTAACACAATGCAATATATAATAAATTATACGAGATGGATGTGACAGTGATGCTAAGGAGAGAACATTTAATGTCTATACTAGAAAAAAGAGAAGAAAGATTTCTGACTTGATATCATAACTAATATGAGTTTTAAGGTCAAGAGTAAACTTAACAGAAAAGAGAAGCCGGAGAAAAGAATGAAACTGACCTATGCCGAGTGCATCGAGTGCAAAGAACCAAAATATTTTTAAAATCTTATGCAAGACAGAGTGTAGGTAAAACACAGACGGGGACCCACTGTGCATTAGTTCAGTGCTATAATTCAGGGTAGGACAGACAGGAAGTAGACAATAAACTGGGATTGGCCAGACACTAAAGATTCTTTCATGACAGATTAAAGATCTCTATCCTCAAGGGAATAAAGCATTGAAATATTATAAGTAGTGGGGAAAAGTGACCAAACTTGCTTTTCTAAACTGTCACATATGTGACAATGTGAAAGTGGATTGAATGGGTCTAGAGTCTTCATTATTTGGTGACCTGATAAAAGGAGAAAAGTTAGTTTATGAAAAGAATTTATCTAGTCTTAAACTTTATTTACCAATTTATCTATTCTTGTAATAGATTTAGAGGGCACAACTGCATTTTTGTTATATGGACATATTTTATAGAGATGAGATATGGACCTTTAGTGTACCTTATTAATTCATGAAATTTTAGATCTCCACCCTCTTAAAGTGGTCTTCAGGATTATCTATGATGCTATTATAGGGCCAAGTTCTTTGCCCTCTGAAGTTTCACTGAAAAATCAACTCATTCTCATGCATTGGTTCAACAAAGTACGGGCAGCCATGTGGAAATATGAAAAGACAGAAAAAGTATGAGCCAATGCTGATAGGCTGAGTGGGGCCACCCAGCGAGGCCTGTCTGGATTCTTCCTGTCTTCTCTGGGCACCATTCCTTCCCTCTGATTGTGGGACAGGTACCTTTTTGGCAAGGGAGTCTTGTGACCGCAATTAAACAAGGTAGGTCAGATAATTTTATTATGGCTAGTATCCGCACAGAAAGGTGGAGCCAAATTCAGAGCAATATTTTTAGGTTTTGTGGCTGACTTTGAGGAAAAAGGGTTCTAGTTTCTATGACTCTATTTGAGAAAGAAAGATTTCAGTTTCGATGGCTAATCTCAGGGTAGAACGTGAATGAGAGACAGGAGGGCAGAAGAAGGTCAGAGAAAACCTTGCTTCTGAGGCCCTCTTTCGGGTAATTTGGTGATTAGACACTTTGTACTAAGTATTTCTTTATATTAAAGTTTCTCTACCAAATAATGGATAGTTCTTGTCTCTTGATTGGACCATTACTGATACATGTTTAAACATTCAATATTGAAAACATAAACAAAGGAAGGATATAAAATTAGAAATAAGTTGCCACAATAACAATTATTTAAAAGCTCTAAATAATTCATCGGTCAAAGAAGAAATCAAACTGGAAGATTTAAACGGAATTAAATCATGTATTTATTCATTTGAAAATTTCTAGAAATCTGAAAAACATATACATTTTCTGTGCTGATATTATTACTTAGGTAGAAAAAATATACAAAAAATTTTCACAGAAAATTCAAGAGAAGCTACTAATAAATCATTAGATTTAATGAGAAGTCTTATCAACTTGTTTAAATAAATATCCAAGTACATTAATAGAGTGTATAATTTTTCAAACCTAGGATTGCATTATCAAAAATCAGGTGATATCTAGATATATAAACACTTGGAAGACTCAGAAAATTTTTTTAAAGTATTCAAAAGTTTTATATAAATGGTGGATTTTAAATGTTTCAGTATCACAATGATGTTAATTATCCCAATATTTAGGGATTGACACTCTAAATCTAAAATTTGGATGGCAATCTAAAATTTCATGAATTAATAAGGAACACTAAAGGTCCATATCTTATCTCTATAAAATATGTCCGTATAACAAAACTGCACTTGTGCCCTCTAAATCTATTAGAAGAATAATGAATGAATGAAAAAATCAATAAACAAAAAGTCAAAGTAATCCAACTGATTTATTACAGAAATGTTAGCCCCTACCTCCTTCTTCTGTAATAAGAGAAAAAAGAAATATTTAATAAAGGAGGTAAAATTCAGGAATGGCTGGTATACCATAGCATCTAACAATAACAATAGTAATCATAGTAAAAACCATCATAATACACCTTATGCAGTATAACTCTTTACAGCCTAGAAAATGTATGTACATCTATGTCACAGTTTATCTCTCAAAAATCCACTAGGAGAATTATTAAGGTCTTCATTTTCTAAAACAAACATTTACATGTAGAAATGTTGGGACTTGGCCACAGCACATAGCTGAAAAATGAGGTGCTTTCAATTCAAAAGACTGTGCAGGCTTCGTGAAATATAACCAGGTCATGTACATTAGGGGTGGCAATTTTTATGTAATGAATTTTTTTAATCACTTCCTCTTTTCCTCATCCAGAACCAAACAGTGTTGGGTAACTTTAGAGAAACGTGGATTAGTTGATTTCATAGTGATCTACGAGAGGACTTTCTTTCTTTTTCTTTTTTCAGCTTTTGTCAGTTTATTCAATAAAATAGATTCCACATTATGTCACAAGATGGACAAAAATTCAATCCAGTCTCTCATACTTTCTATATTAATAGAATTATAGCAGTACTTCCATGGCTCTTAAAAATAACTTGAAATAGAACTTAGAAAAAAACAAACTTGAAATATAGAAATGCTTTCAGAACGAGAGGATGTTTTGAATCAGGGAGATTTGAGTGTATAAATGTTTTGGGTATAAATCATGACCCTGCCACATACTATGTACAAAGCACTGGATAGCTGCATTGATAGTTTATTTCTGCATTTCAGTTTTCTCCTCTGTAAAACAGAATCCTTTATGGTACCTTATTTGATGGAGTGTTGTGAGGATAAATGTGAAGGATTCAGGAAAAGATCTTGGAAAAATATCTGACATATTATTAGCTATCACAGTGATTTTCTTATCTGTATCAATACTAGTTCAAGATTATGCCTATCATTACTCTCTAACTCCCAACAGTAAGAAGTTACCTCTTGGACACCAGTTTCTCTTCATCTTCTATTTTATCCCAGTTTTATTTTCTAGAAAAAAACAACTGAAAGAGTTTTCTATAAACTATACCTTCTTCCACGTCTCTGTTCTCAACACTTTTAACTGCAATCGTATCTTCGTAGAGTTTGCCATGATCTCTGTTGACTAAATCTGATGACATTTTTTCTTCCCTCTTTATGGAAACCCTCAGGAGAATCTAATGCGGTTGGATTCTTATGTTTTTCAGACAATTATTACTCTACGCTCTCTTCATTCTTTAGCTCTGTTTCAAATGTAACTTTCTGATTTTACTAATCCAAGCTTCCCAGTCATCTTACAACATTATAATATTGTTTCCTCATAACACTTATGACATCAGAAATTATCATAATTTTATTTTTAAAAAAATCTCAGCTCTACTAGATAGTAAGCCCCATGAGAATAAAACGGCACTTTTCCAGGCATTGCTACATATCTAACACCACAAACAGTGCCTCACATACCATAGCCACACATTTGTTAAATGAATTGATAAATTAACACATGAACAGATGTCTGATACAAAATGGGTCCTTAATAAATGATAGCTTTTTATCATGTTAGTTTATGTACATCTGAGTGAAAGATAGCTATGGTTTGTTTAGTTAAATGATCCTCTGAGTGATACGGCAGTTAAGACAGATTTCCAAACAAGTCCCATAGCAAGTGCAGGCCGTCATTCTCCATACTTAGCATTCTCTTTTGTTCCCAGGCAGTAAGACAGTGCTGTCCTGTTTGAGTCACCAGCAATTTCGCAATTATTTCAAGCCATTCTATAGTACCGATGGCCCCTGAATTACAAGGGTTTGACCATATTTTCAAATTAACAATGGGTTTATCAGGGTATAACCCTATTATAAGTCAAGGAGCACCTGTAGTGAGTTTTGTCTAACCAGATAACTCTGTGGGCTGAAGCTGCTTAGCTCGTTCCCACTCTGCCCACAGACTGTCAGCTCTGACCCCCCAAATAATGCTACAGCAGTATGCTAACAATATTTTCAAAAATAGTCAACACAGTAACACATTCGATCATTTTTATAAAAAAGAAGGAAAACCATTTTAAGAGACTGAATTGACCACGTTTTTGAGTTAACTGATCAACTAAGAAAGAGCTGGACATTGCATGGTCTGAAAGATACTTTTATTCAGAATGCTATGATTTTCATACCATTTTTGCATACAGTATTTCATTTAATTTATAGCATTATGATAAAGTTACAACTACCAAAAGCTACTATCACTGGAAATGACCTAAATTGTCATCTACTCCAAGTTCTTTATCCCTATAATAATGATGGTAATAATGACACCACATTACTGATTTGAATTATCTTATCCCTTTGAAGGAAAATTAATATATTTTTTAAATTAACTTTAAAATTGACTTTGACTAGACAGTGTTCTTCTGTCTCAGTAATATTGCAATCCATGCCAATCATTTTAGATACACGGCAGTCTATCATATTTGGGGGTGGATTTTAAAATCGTATACCTAGAATATTGTTTAAATTAAATAAGAAGGAAAATATAAATTAGAAAATTTAAAATACAAAGATACAGCAACATATTGGCCATCATCTTCAAAATATTACCTTCTATTTGAAGATATGGCAAAAGCATAGTCCATTCTGCAGAATCTGATACAAGGCTTGATATGTGCTAAAATGTCAAATCTACCAAGGTCAGTTTCTAGCACCTTTTTCGGAAGTATATCCAAAAATGGTTACAAACTTGTTTTTCTCACGATTAATATAAGAGTATTTAATGGAGCAACACCTCCTACTTACATTAGTTTTTAATAGATTGTTCCTTATGATTTACTTTTTTCTCTATGCAAATCTATGGTATGATTTTAGAAGGAATTTCTTCCCAGATGAAGAAAGTGATGATGATTAGTGCTTCCAAACATAGTGGCTTTCTTTTCATGCTATTTTCTTAAAGTAAGTTCTAGGCTTTCACCCACACCTCCTGTGTCTTGTTTTTGTTCAAGAGTATTAATCCTGGCTGTGCAGAGAACTGAATAACAATAACCCCACATAACCTTCATCATTTTTCCCAGGAGCAATTGTAGGGCATTTTTACGCAAATAGGATTCCATGTAGCCTTCTATCTGTAACCTTGTGTTTGCTAATAAGAGCTATATCCCTTTCCTCTCCCAAGTTACAAAATTAGAGCCTCATTCAATATAGTAGACCACGGAAATTCCCAGGTGCCAAAGGCAAAAAGCAGGGAGGGTGTTGTAAGTCTAAAGTAAAAGCAAAGTCTTAGTCTCAATGCAAGACTATAGTTGGCATGGAAGTTTGATTTACCCAGTCATACGATCACAGAACGTTAAAACAGGAAAGAAGTCTTTGGGCCAATCTGATTAAACTGTGTTTCCATTGTCCTGAGCACAGGTTGTGTTTCAGTTGTTAAAAAAGCATTAGCAGATATTAGAAATTTTCTTTCAGGCCCCAATGTGTAATCTTATCTGAATTTCACAATAAGACCCAAGTTTCAAATTTTCAGAAAGGAATGCCTTTAATTCTTTTATTAGACTTCACAAATAATATTTTTCTTTACTATTTCTGACATGCAAAAATCCCTGAAATTCATCCAAAATCCCTAACAATATTGTCAAGGTTGCCCAAATGCCAATAGTACAGTTAGGGAAAAAAAATCTAAAGCTATTCATATATAATAAGTGTTTTTTTGTTAAAAAAAAAAAAGGATTTTAAAATACCTTATGTATTAAAAATAATTTATTTCTGGGCTCATTTCTGTTCTGTAATAGAAAGAAGACACACTGATCAGATTATAAATCCACATTTGAAAGAATAACTCTTATGTAGGTATTAATAAGTATGTATAAGTTCTTACTGAATGATCAATTATGCCTAACCCTGAAAGGAAAAGGACACTCTTAATTTTCAGAATTGTTTGCAAATGATATTTATTAGGCCAGGCTTAGTGGCTCACACATATAATCCTAGCACTATGGGAGGCCCAGGTAAGAGGATTGCTTGAGGTCAGTAGGTCAAGACCAATCTAAGCAGCACAGTGACACCATATCTCTACAAAATTGTATAAAAATTAGCCAGGCACAGTGTACACACCTATGGTCCTATATCTTTGAGCAGCTGAAACAGAAGGATCACCTGAGGTTGCTGCGAGTTCTGATAACATCACTGTACTCTAGCCCAGGCAAGTGAGTCAGATCCTGTCTCAAAATAAAGAAGTAAGTATATAAATAAATAAAATAAAATATTGATTAAAACCTCAAAATCAATTCCTATGGTGGTACCTGTAAAGAGTATCACCAACTATTACTAGCATTTAGATTTATTGCTAAGAAATAGAAAGGATTTGGGGGGTATTAGTTGCTCTTAAATCAAAAATTGCATTTAAGTTGTTTCATTTCAAATCTTTGAGTCCCAAGACCTAGCCAAGTGCCTGACACACAGGTCTACTAGCATAATCAAAGCTGGATGAATGACTGAATGAATAAATGAAATCAAGAAACTTAATTTTTGAGTGGGAGTCCTCTAGGCGCAAATTCTGACCTAAAATGATCTATGCTTTCTCCATATTTACGTTAGATTTTCTAGAAGCTAAAATAACATGAAACAAAAGTAAGTTAAAAAATGATTACTTGCTTTAAAAAGGCAGTGGGACAAAAGTTTCAAACTCAAGGATACTGAATCATCCCATTAATCTGTACTTATTAATCTGTCCTAGGAAATGAATAATGTAATATTAGCAACAAAAATATTGTGAAACAGCTATATTTTATTTACATTCATAAATACTCAGAAAATTTGAAAGCAATCGCATTCTATTTTACATAGCATTTGCTTTTTATAAGGAAAAAACATGAAAGAGATTTAACAAGGTAGGGATTAGGAAAGGGGAAATTGTTAAATCTTCAGTTTATGAATTACTAATCTCCTGTATGGAAGAATCAGCATTTTTTTTAGCAAAAGTTTCAAAAGAATTAAATCTTGAGGGACAAGATGTTCATTATCTTCTTTTCAATACTCAACAGGAAAAAATGATTTATAAATTATATGGCATAAACTTCAAATACATTTAAAAAATCTTTCTGAAAGGTGACTTATCTGATAAAAACTTCTTTTCTATGTGGAATACATTTTATATTAGGGTTTAGATTTATCTACTCCATGGTTTATATATATAAATGCAAATCTGTAATTTCTTAAATCTTGTTGAATTAATGTGTCTGTGGGGATATTTTTGCTCCTGGGTATATTTCAATATGTCAGTTTCATGTATGTGTCCCTCTTATTTCTATTTTGACGATAAAATGGAAAAATACAGCATTTGATGAATCAACAAGTCTCCAGAATAATCACTATTGAGAAGAAATATGGTATAATAATGTAAAATATCTACATATTACACAAAGTGACATTGGCTGTGGTTAAATGTCACCTTTATTTTCCTAAGCATGGAGTCTAAAATGAGAAGTAGAGATGTTCATTAATTCACTCACCAAATATACAAATATCATTGAAAAACACATATTCAGGTACATTCTGTAAGAGGCTTCTGAAATGTATCATGCATAGATAATGCAAATTGTGTCACAGAGTTCTTGAAGTGAGACTGATTGAATTTGCAAACATATAATAAGAGACTTGTACTAAAGGGTCATCGATTCAGAGTTTTATGACTCATTATCAAAAACCCTCTTCCGCAAGTTTATCCAGTGGCATTTTTAAGTGTGTGCTGTATGTTGAACACATTGTGTCTTTGGGTATCTTGTCTAAAGATATGTCTGGTATTTTGGTCTCTCCTTCAATTCTGTGAACTATAGATTTCTTCTCAGTGAACTTTTCTTTTTGTTCAACTGATCTCTGATTTTGTTTGGGTTAATCAGAGTCTGTTTCTGAGTGCTGCCAAATATTTATAATGGATATGTAAACCAGCAGCAACAATAGACTATGGGAAATATAACTTTGGAATGTGGATATTTGAAATTGAGACAAATCAATTGACTGAAATATTGGTTCATATCCTATTGCTTCCTTTATTGACCTGAAGTCATAACTTACCTTTAAGCTCTTATTTCCAATTTGTATTAGAATCCCTCATTTGCTTTAGATATACCAAGGGAACTCACCAGTGCCACGATAATGAATGGGTTAGCCCTAAAGAGCCCTAAAGGCAGAAACAATTTAATAAAGAAGTCATTCATTCTAAATATGTTACTATTTTTGTAGAGTCACCCATCCTGCAGCCCACAACTAAAATCTCATTGTAAGTTCCCTGTAAGTGCTTGATTGGGAATGAGAAAAAGCAAACAAACAAACAAAGAAAACAAGGAATGGCCTTTAAGAACTACAGAAAGTGATATTCTTTCATTGAGTAAAATATGTGTGTTCACTTGCTTCTACTTTGTCTGAGAAGTGAGATGACCACATTCAATTAGACACTGGAAGGAACAAGATTAGAAGATTATTGACAAGGGGATCTGGGGAATACAAACTGAACATCTTTGAGTGGCACTGGAGCTTGGCCACACGTTCGTGTTTCATGATCATGTGTTAGGTTCTTCACTCCCACCTCAGTGATCAGGTAACTGGGTAAATCTTCTCTGGATATTGTCATCATCTTCATTCAACCAGATGATTAACTTTTTAATGACACGTCACAAAACAACCATGCAAAGAAGGCAATGAATAGGATAAAAACCAGGGATTTTCCTTCAACACTGACCAGGTTGCTCTCATTCACATGCTTTTTATTTTCCAGCAGTAAATACCCAGTCAAAGCCCCTTAATAATATCCGGTGTTAGATTGATTAATTGATGGAGGCAGAAATTTGCCCGCACTGGAACGGTCCCTGAGAGTCCCTTAGATTATTCTGAACTGAATGTACACTATACTTAATTGAATAGTGTATCCCTACCCCCAATAATGTTCACCTAAGACCTCAGAATGAGGCCTTATTTGGAAACCGGAAAGCGATTAAGCTGAGATCCTACTGGATAGGGTAAACTTTAAATCCAAATTGACTGGTGTCTTTAGAAGAAGGAAATTTTTACCCAAGAAACAAATACATGAAGAGAAAACCATGTGAAGAGATAGAGGCAGAGATGGAAGTGACGAGTCTCCTGCAAAGAAATGCCAAAGACTGCCAGCAAAACTGGAAACTAAACAAAGGCCAGGACCAGATTCACCATGAGCAACTTCAGACAAGGCCTGGGACCACCAAAAATTTGAATTTAGACTCGCCAGCCTAGAACTAAGAGAAAATAAACTTCTGGTTTTAGGGGGGGTTTTGGTTTGTTTTTTTAAGTTGCCTACTTGGTAGTGTTTTGTTATGACAGCCCAGAGAAATGAATGCAGATTTCCTTCAAGTCAGTTCCCTGCTGTCATCCTCATCTATGGATCAACTAATCATAGCAAGGTTTTCTCTCAGTGAAACATTGACTTCATAGTGAAAGAATCTCCAACATGGCTTGGTTTTTGGAAGATTTATTGCATTGGCAGAGTTGTGTCCAATTGGTGGAGGATTGAATGCAATGTTAGCTGTGATGGTTCAGTGTGATAGATTACAGAAGGATCCACGTTCTTTTGGGTAAAAATTATAGAAATAAGCATAAAATGAAGAGTATTCCATGTGTAATACATTATGCTATGTATCAAATAAGAGGGTAATTGGTTGATTCGCTTTCCATAGATGATTTGATGAGTCAAGATTTCAAATTATAGTCTTGTTTGACAAGAGCTAGATTACCGTATCTTCAATCATATTCCACTGGAACTGAAAAGTTTTGATGCAGATTGAGGACTAAGCAGGATAAGTAATTGATAAAAGAGATGATGAAGATACATAAAATTATAAGAAAGTAAGTTTTAGAATAATAAGAAAAAACCTCAAAGTTGCTGGGACAAATAGTATTCAAAGCAAAATGGGGGCTGCATTTTACGCCACACAATGTAAGCATTTAATACATGTAAATTTTTCATTATTATTTTACTCTTGCTACCATTAACGTTATTAATTTATGAATCACTGCAAACTTAGAAAATAGATGGTAATCGTAATGCTTAATTAAACTAGGGAAAGGGCTATTAGAGGAAATGAACAAGTAAAACTTCTGAGTTCATTTTATGAAAACCTCAGCAATTTTATGTTATTAAAATCCATAGTAGCAGAGGTTTTTTAGAAGATACATTTTCTGATGTTTTCCTACATCAAATATGATATTAGTCTCATAATCATGTAACCATAGCCAAAACCCAAAATATGTGTTTTTGCACAGTGTTATACATATGTCCTAAATTTTACAAAGCACACCAACAATGATTTGATGAAAATATTTTAGAAGAAATAAGAGAATGAGAATTTAAACAGTATTCAAGGTTTTCTACTTTTTTATATTAAACTTGGTTTTAGAAAACACACTTCAAGGAAAACTAGACTACAGGTTTATAATTCAAGATCTCATCCCCCAGTATATCTCATTTGTATACTGTAGCAAATTACTTATAAAAATATTTCATTTGTAATGAGTACCCCCTATGTTCAGAGCAACAAGCTAAGCTCTCTCTGCTCATATATGTGGGAGTTCACTAATGTTCACAACGCAATGAAAAGATTACTGATATCATCATTTTCCTGAAGGGAATTTTGGCATAAAGAGGTTAAAATAATCTCTCTGAGGTTATAGGGAATTCAAAAATATTCTTTAACCCTAACTGGTCAAAATTATGTAGAAAATAAGATTTCCGCCAAAACACATCATCTAACATTGTGTTTCTCTGCTTTTACCTTGGAAGACAATAGACAATACAACTGAACCCATGATCACAGAAGATGAAAGAGACATTGGTATAAGCAAAGATAATTATATGTGTACACATGTGTGTATGTGTGTTGGGGGTGTGTGTGTATAGATGTATACATGTAATTTTATCCATAGAAGTACATCTCTATATTTATATGATCATATATTCTGCATGTGTGTGTAAAGCATTTATCTTTGATAAGCTAATGTATATTGTGATTCATCAAGAGGAAGATACAGGCATTATGTAGTCAAAATATTTATTGAATTCCCACTACATTCTAGGTATTGAGCTAGGGATGAATGATACAAAATCAGAGACATATCTAACATTGACTGCTAGAGAAGTCACATATGCAGAGGGCAACTAAGAAATACAACGTGCAATCAGAACGTACAAAAGATAATTTTAGAAAATTTTCGGAAGAAGTGACATTTAAGGTAAAATTGAAGAAAAGAAGCAGCAGAATGAGTAAGTTAGCTGAAGAGAAGGGAACACGACCGGAAAGAGCTACACGATATGCAAAGCTGCTGAGGCAGTAGAGAGAAGGGCAGATTTAGGTAGTGGTGAGAAGTCAAATAGATTAGAAAGAGGGAAAAGATACGTGTAGATAGTGAATCCAAAAACTGGCAGGGTCAGAGACCTGATGAGATCTGATAAAGATTTTGGATTTTATCCTAAGTGTATTCATCCAGTAAAGGAATTCTATCAAACGTATGCTAGTATCAACTATTCATAAGAGAAAGAGAAATTGCCACTTACCTGTGGTTCACTTTAATAACAAGACATATTTACTCTCCCTCCCATCTAGATGTTGAATCTCTGTCTCTCTCCCTGTTAGTTGCTACCAAGCTTGTGTAAATCACCATCCATCCTTTCTCACCTTCATTATAACAATTACCAGCTAACTGTTCTGCCCTTAAGTTGGAGGAGGAATTTCCACGTTTAGTCTCCGCTCAGGACCCCAAAATAATTTCAACACCAAAGTCAGACTATATCCCCACAACCGCCGCTTAAATACTTCCAATGACTGCCCAAGCGCCAGTGCCACCCTGGGGCCTCCAACACCCTCTGGATTTTGTTCCTAACTCTCCAACTGACCTTCTTCCTACCTTGCTCTTGAGAGACTTTGCACTTGCTATTTATCAATTTTCTCTCAGATATTTTGGAGTACAGACATAACAGGGCATAAAAACAAAGGGAGGCAGCAGACAATAAAACATTTTCCATCAAACAATATAAGATTTGTAAAATTATTCCTTTGCTTAGTTATATCATCTGTTAGATTTTTCAGACTTTTTCAAGGAGTGTCTGAATATCTCAAAATTCAGAATATTACAATACAAAGACTGACATCTGATTTTTCAAACTTTGGAATTGGAGTATGCTTAAAAGGTTATAATAATCTCTAATTTTTTTCCTTTTTATATGTAGATATGCATTTGGCCTGTTCCTCCTCCCCTCCATATCTTTTTTTTTTTTTAATACATGAGAATTAAGAACCTAAATTTCCTGGTGAATGAAGTGTTAATACTGACATACTTTCCACTGCCCTTGTTAATTATGAAACTTTACTCTTAAGACTTTTAAAAATGCTCTGTCAAACAATAGATGGACTGCTAATGTCCTTGAGCATTGCTCTCTCCTGTTGAGGCTGTGACCTGTGTGGCTTCCTGAGTAGATTACTCAGTGTAAGTAAGTAACACATTCTGTAAACAGCAAACTAACCCTGTCTGCGTGGGCCATGTTTTGTGACTCTTCATTGGCTACAGGAAATCAACTCTGCCCTAATTTCCTACATGAGTCAACAGGGTGGAAACCAGGGGAATACAAGCTAATATGACCTTTAAATACTTTCCTATGGTACAAAACTTCAGATGAAAAAATTTCTAAAGAACTACACTGCACTTTGGTATCAGTAATAAGAATGTTTGCTGTTATGAGTAAAGTTTAAAATTCTGTAGTTAAGTCTCAGCAATATTAATCACCTCAAATTCACAAAATGTATTTATAGAATACATAATACATGTATTTATCGGAAGGCTTAGAACTGGATAAAATACCTAGTCAAAAGTATTTACATCTAGTCACCTTGATGGGTACCCAATGTTAATATAATATCCATATAGTGTGACTCTTTGAAGTATTATTTCTAATTTTTCTTTATCTTTCCTTGGTTAGCAGGGCCTTGAATTCTCATCAGATTTCTGAGATGTCCTCATAGTATTAGAACTTGAAAATGATACCCTTAATCTGTAAATTTGACAGATACACACATTAGTTACAAAGGCTAATATAAATTGTTTTAAAACAAAGGATGAGTTTTCTAACAAAAAGTTGGTAATATGGATGTCACTGGCCACAAGGTTATCCCTTATGGAAAAACAAACAGACAAAACAAAATATGTCTGAACCACTCAAGCAGCAGCTACAGAAGTTATAGGCACAGCTGAAACTTCAAGATAGGAAACTCCAGAATCTCACTTACATTTCCAAGAAAACATACCTGAATAATGAATACAAAAGAGACTACATGTGAGAGAAAAAAACTGGACCATTCTTCCATCGAGGTAGAAGGTGATAATGACAAATTTATCCCAGTCCTAAAATGATCACATGCTGAATTTGTTCTGTCTTGAAAAATAGCATTTTGAATGTGGCTCTAGCAAATTATTTAATCCAGAAAACAAACTGTGAATAATTTTCAGCAAAAGCCCACCATTGCACTGGCATGCTAATTGCCCTAATGATGGCAAAAAAAGGGGAAAATTTGAAGAATTATAATTCAAGAGTAGAAATATTAGTGTAAAGAACAAAGGGTTGATTTTTCTGAACCTTTGCATTCATTCAAAAACATTTTGAAAGGTATATACCAAGACTGAGCTACCTGCGAGTTTGGAGAGGAAAGATTGTCCATTGATCCTGAGAGAAAAAAACTGTTGCCCAACTTTCATCCATCTCAGTGTCACTCAGAAGTCAGGTTTGTATTTGGACTCTGCTCTCTGACTTCCAGGGATTGGAGCAGTGATGGGCTCTCGATCCAACCTGGGATAGCAAATTCTCTCCCCTGTGAATTTGGGAAGGAAGCTAAAATTTCTGTGGCTGGACTCATAAGGTAAGCTCTGTGTGCCAGACAGGCAGGCTGGCCATACTGTGTTTAGCCAAGTGGACAGAATCCCCGACAGTTGGTGTACAAAAAGAGAGAGTGCTGAAGAAGACTGAGAAATCTATAAAGAGAGAGAGTGCTGAAGGAGACTGAGAAGTCCACAAACAGAGAGAGTGCTGAAGGAGACTGAGAAATCCACAAACAGAGAGAGTGCTGAAGGAGACTGAGAAGTCCACAAACAGAGAGAGTGCTGAAGGAGACTGAGAAGTCCACAAACAGAGAGAGTGCTGAAGGAGACTGAGAAGTCTACAAACAGAGAGAGAGTGCTGAAGGAGACTGAGAAGTCCACAAACAGAGAGAGTGCTGAAGGAGACT
>CAUYON010001213.1:0-22584 GCA_963573935.1 Arctocebus calabarensis
TGCCATCTATCCTGAATTGTACTGCCAATTAATTTTCCTAAGGTATAACTTTGATCGTGGCACTCTTTTTGGCTCTAAAATGTTCAAAGGCTCCACTCTCACTGTTTTCTGAATAAAGTTTGGTTTTGTGTGTATCTGCAAAAAAAAAAAAAAAAAAAGAAATAGGTTTTGTTATGTTGTTCAGGCTGGTCTTGAACACCTGGCCTCAAGTAATCCTCCTTCCTCAGCCTCCAGAGTAGCTGTTCCTTTTTTTATTTTTATTTTTTTGTGGTTTTATAACTTTATTTGCTATATCGACAATCACCAGTTAGTTCTCATCCACATTGACTGTCTGTAGATATTTGAAAGTGGTAACAGTCAAGATAGGTAACCAAAGTATAGAGCTTATGGTGGCTCAGCATCCGTAGCACAGTGGTTATGGTGCCGACCACATGCCCCAAGGCTGGTGGATTCAAACCCAGCCCAGGTCAGCTAAACAACAACAACTGCAACAAAAAATAGCCGGGCATTATGGCGGGCACCTATAGACCCAGCTACTGGGGAGGCTGAGGCAAGAGAATCACTTAAGCCCAAGAGTTTGAGGTTGCTGTGAGCTGTGACGCCAGAGCGCTCTACAGAGGGTGACATAGTGAGACTCTGTCTCAAAAGAAAAAAAAAAGTATAGAGCTTGTTTGGTGACTCTTCATCATCATGAAGTTTTCTGGACAACCACACAGGAATACATTAAAGGACATTTGTTATGCCTTTAGCCCAGACAGCTTTGTTGAGCCTGGCATCAATGCCACATCTAGAGTCCCCATTTCCTTCATGGCAAATCTCTGGATCTTTTGAGTGCCCTAGGGTCATGCTTCTTGAAGCCCACTCCATGGACTTGTGAGTGTCGACGGTGTATTCTCTCTCAGGTGACCTCCTTCTGGCCACCTTCTCTGTTTGTTTGTTTGAGACAGAGTTTCATTTTGTTACCCTCCCAGAGTGCCCTGGCATCTAAGCATTACAGTTCACAACAACCTTAAACTCTTGGGTTCAAGCCATCCTGTTGTCTCAGCCTCTCTCATAGCTGAGACTACAGGTACCTGCCACATGCCTGCTGTTTGTTAGAAATGGGGTCTCACCCTTGCTCAGGTTGGTCTTGAATTCCTGAGCTCAAGTCATCTGTCCGCTTTGGCCTCCCAGAGTGCTGGGATTACATGCATGAGCAACATCAACTAGCCTCATTTACATTTCTTTCTTTCTTTTTTTTTGAGACGGAGTCTCACTATTTCACCCTTGGTAAATTACCATGGAGTCAGAGCTCACAGCAACCTCAAACTCTTGGGCTTAAGTGCTTCTCTTGACTCAGCTTCCCAAGTAGCTGGGACTACAGGCACCTGCCACAATGCCCAGCTATTGTGGCAGGTGCCTGTGTATTTTTGTTGTTGTTGTCATTATTGTTTAGCAGGCCCTGGCCGGTTCCAAACCAGCAGCCCCAGTGCGGAGCCCTAATCTATACTGTGTGTTTATTAGGGACCTCCAGAGAAGCAGAACCAATAGGATGTCTGTTTTTTGCAGAGACTGGGTCTCTCTCTTGTTCTGGATGGTCTCGAAATCCTAGCCTCAAGCAATCTTTCTGCCTGTTTCCCAAAGTGGTAGGATGACAGAAATGAGCCACCTCCCCAGCCTGCTGATATAATTTTTTTCTCCTTCTTTCTTTCTTCTTCTTCTTCTTCTTTTTTTTTTTTTTTCTGAGACAGTCTGCCTCTGTTTTTCAGGGATAGGGTGTTATGTCTCAGCCTAGCTCATAGCAACCTCAAACTTCTGGGTCCAAGCAGGAACTTGATCCCTGCATCAGCCTGCCAAGTAGCTGGGACTACAAGTGCACCACCACACCCGCATAATTTTTCTGTTTTTATTTTATTATTTATTTTTCTGTTGTTAGAAGACAGAGCTATTCAGGATCCAAAGTCAAATGAAAAAAGGTCCCTGAGATCACTGATCATCTAGTCTATTAGAAATGTTAGAAAAATGGCCACAATCACAGGATGTTATGCTAGGTATCAAAAATATATGCACAGCAACTGATAGGGGACAAAGAGAAGAATTTCAATCATACCTAAAAACTGAAGATTCACTCAGTGATTTTATTTTGTCATGGAATAAGGAGGCAAAATCATTTGATGAAAATGAGAAGAAAAAGATAGTAGGACACTTAAGAGAAAAATAATTTTTTTTTTCGTAGAGACAGTGTCTCACTTTATCGCCCTCGGTAGAGTGCCGTGGTCACACAGCTCACAGCAACCTCCAACTCCTGGACTTAGGCGATTCTCTTGCCTCAGCCTCCTGAGTAGCTGGGACTACAGGCACCCGCCGCAATGCCCGGCTATTTTTCTGTACTGCAGTTTGGCAGAGGCCGGGTTTGAACCTACCACTTTCGGAATATGGGGCCAGCGCCCTACTTGATGAGCCATAGGCGCCGGCTGAGACAAGGAATTTTTAGGACCTCTGTGGGGAAGAAAAGTTTAAGGAGTTGGAAAAAACAAAACAAATAATGGTATTAGGCAGTGTGAAGTTAAGATTTGAGATCTCAGATTTGTAAGATTTTCGATCCGAAGTTGGAATTTTTCAAATGCTTTCAGCAATCTGAATAAAAGATTAGAGAAGCTGATGGCTGAATTTAGGATTTTAGAGAATATAAAACAGAAAAGGAAGAAACTCAATAAAATGAAGAGCTCACAAAAATAAGACAATTTTGCAAGAATTTAGGTTGAATAGAAAAGAAAATCAGCCAAATCCACTGAGAATTTTGGGAAACTGCAGCTGATTTTGACCTTCCGCCAATCACTGGGGCTCAGGGAGTCAATGTTATTTGGTTTAAGTTTAGGCTGTATTCTCTATCATGAGTTAGAGAAAAACCATTTTTTCATTTGACTTTGGATCCTGAAGAGTGTGAGAGGAATGGTTAGGAAGGAAGGAAGGAAACACTGTCTCCTTCCTGTCTTACCAGAAGGAAATCCAAGTAAGCTACCATGAAAAAACTGAGTGGATTAGGTGGTGCCTATGGCTCAAGGAGTAGAACGCCCCCCCATATGCCAGAGGTGGAGGGTTCAAACCCAGCCCCAGCCAAAACTGCAAAAAAAAGCAAAAACAAAACAAAACTGACTGGATTGCATGAGTAGAGACCTCTAGTTGCCTATATTTTTCTAACATAAATAAATCCTAAATTTTTAGGGGGAAAATAAAAACTACATTTCCTAGCCTCTTTTGCAGCTAGAGATGGCCAAGTAACTAATGAGCTTCTTAAGAGAATATGGTCAGAAGATGTGTGGGTGTAAATTCCAGAATGTGCCCTTAAAAGAAAGGTAATATCATTCTGTTTCCCTTTTACTTCTTTTCCACCAGCTGGAATATGGCGTAATTATGGGTGTCAGCCAACTTAAACCAGGAGGAAGAGATTACATCTTAGAGAGGGCAGACAACAGGTGCCTGTTTGATCTCATGAAGACTTCATACCAGCCCTGGTCCTCCATTAGGCACAATTAAACATGTATATTTTCCAAGCCACTTGCAACATGGGTCTCTGCATAAGCAATAGCACCTATATTTCAACTAAATCAGATATGCACTAAAAGATAAGCTGGGGATGTAAATAACCATAGCACAGGATAGAAGGTAGGAAGCAATACACAGAAGTATGGGTAAACTCCAAGGATACAGAGGATTATCTCAAGCCAGGCTGTGAGCTTTCATAAGAGTTGAACATTCTCATGGGTGACAGCCAACAGACTATCCACAGATGGTGGCGTGCAGGCCCACAGATGTGAGCATGGCGCTCTTACCATCCGTTCATTTTCCTGTCATCTTTCCAGCCTTTTTGACTTACTTTATTGAGGGAAAGACCGTGTGGCTCATGATGAAACTAAACTACAGAGAACAAATTTATAGGGCCCTTTTGTTACCTGGAGTTGCAATGTGTAATTTATCTTAATTAACATTAAATAAAATTAAAAGGCTGGGCTCTGTGGCTTAAGCTCTAGTCCTCGAGGCGGGGGTGGGTGGATAATCTGAGCTCAGGAGTTCAGGACCAGAGAGAGAACATCTCTACTAAAAATACAAAAACAGAAAAACTAGCTGGAAGTGGTAGTGGGAGCCTGTAGTCTCAGCTAGTCTGGAGGTTGAGGCAAGAGAATCGCTTGAGGCCAGGAGTTTGAGGTTGCTTTGAGCTGTGACGCCACGGTACTGCGACAGAGTGAGCCTCTTTCTCAAAAATAAATAAATAAATAAAGTCAATTAATTAAATTAAAAATTCCATTCCTCACACTACCCACATTTCAAGTGCTCTGGAGTCACAAGTGGCCAGTGGATACTATATTGGCCAGCACAGCACATTTCCATCACATCAGAGTTCTACTGGCCTGTTGCAAAGAGGTTTAAGGAACCGTCCTCATCTCTTCCACCCATATTCAGTCTTGCCGCGAGCGTGGGTGTAATCAAGTTCACTAGTCCCCAAGACACTTCCACCATAAATTTTATAACTGTCAAGGCCAACAGAAGTATTTGGCCTAGTCCTGCTAAGAAGATGATGTGGTAATAAAAGTCCCAGATTCTTCCATATAAGTCAGGTAAGCACGTTGGCGGGGGAAGGAGGCAACTTCCCAGATGAGCAGGTGAGAGGAGCGGCGATCACGAGGCTGGGGGCGGGACCTGGCCGGGTGGGCGGGGCCTCAGGAGGCCGGGCAAGGCGGAGGGAGGCGGGAGGCGGGGAGTCGGCGGCTCCGCGCGCCAGCCCAGCCGTGCGTGCTCACGTGACAGGTCCGCCAGGCGCAGCTCGCGTAGTCGTCAGGGCGAACGAAGATGGCGGCCGAGAGGGAACCTCCTCCGCTTGGGGACGCGAAGCCCACCGACTTTGAGGAGCTGGAGGACGGAGAGGACCTGTTCACCAGCACTGTCTCCACCCTAGAGGTGAGAGCGCGTCGCCATAGGTGCTGCGCTGCGCCGCTGCCGCGCGCCTCCCCTTTAGGTGTTTCTTCCCCAGGGCCGACTTGTCCCTCCCCACCCCCCGGGTTTACAGGGACCTGCACGGGGTGACACCTGTGACGCGGGCCCCACCTGGGCTGCCTGTCAGCGGTTTAGGGGTTGGCCTGGGTGGCGAGGCCTCCTAAGGAGAGCAGTCTACGGCCCTGGGGGGCCGATCTGAGCGGCCGGGCCCCGACGGAGCATCGCAGCGCCCCTTCCCTGCTGGGCTGGCCTTCCTCCGTGCCTGTGGCACCCCTCCTTCCAGGCTGGGGAAGGTGTGCACCTGCGCCCACCTGGGGCTTCCGTAGCTTCTCCGGAGAGGTGCGTGCTTTCCCTTCCCCTGGGAGTGTGCCCCTGAAAGGGGAGAGCGGGCAGGTGAGCGCCGACGGGCCGAGGGTCCGTAGGAGCCGGGGAATGCACTTTGCCCGGTCTTGGCCCTTCGTGGACCGCTAGTTCCCCCGGAGGGAGGTGCGTCTGTTCTGAACTGTTAAGTAGGCAAATGCATTTGCCTGTTTTTGACTGTCTTTAGTTCTTAGACTTTTTAGGGGTCATAGTGTTTTTAATATAAAAAGTTGAAGGAGGGAGTAGTCCAGGAAACTGCCTCTGTGTGTGTGTTAAGTTACCAGGGTAGAAATCGCAGCAGAGCTCTATTCCTTTTTCCTCTTTTCTCGCATGGTCAGCGATCTCTGAAGCTGAGTGTTCCTGTTTTTATCAAAGGAAACACCCTCTATGAACGTAACTGTATTGGGTCGTCCTGTATCTAGTTCATGTTTGAATTGCTTTGCATTTGATGAGCGCAGACAGGCCTCAAAGTCTTAATTTGAAGGCTATTTATATAGATTAAAAATATAGCAAATGTTACAGAGGAGTGTTTACCTCAGGATGTACTTCCTTATAAAATACTTTTTAGTAAGCATTCTTAACTTGTTCAGCTCTGCACCAAATCAATTAGAAATTACTGTAAAATATCCATTATCTGAAATTCAGTTACCTGAAACTGGGAACTAAGGGAACCGTTTTCAGCACAATGACCACATTCATCTAATTGTATGTGCAATATCCCAGCCAAACCACCCCTCAGGTTATAGGCTTCCTGGGGCTGGTGTTTTGATCATTTCTGTATTTCTCACAAAATGCTTAATATTTGTATTTAGTAAATGTTTGCTGGGTTAATTTTCAAAACCGGCACCTCCGAAGGATTAGTAAAAAGTATTTTGCAGAAGATATTTTGGGAGGTTGTTAACCTTTTAGCTCTTTATATGTGCTGTACCTTAACGTATTTAAAGTTACTGCCTGCAGTGCTACCACACAGGTCTGACACTAAAAAGAAAAAAAAGTAAGTTACTGTCTGCAGGATGTTAAGACCTGTATTCACTTTGGGGGTAGCAGGTTTTCTATCAGCAAGAATCAGAACAAATTTGATTGACCCCAGCGTGAACTATAATACAGTGAACATTCTGTTTTAGTGAGGTAGTCTAAAGTTGAATAAAAGGAACTATAATCTGTATTTTACATGTGAGTGGAACTTTAAAAATATGGTTTTTAACCTTTTTTCAATAAAAGTCTGCAAAGTTTGATTATGAATATTTTAAATTTACCTTGGTTAATGGTACTGAGAAAGTTGTAAATACTATTGTTTTTGCTTATTCTTCTAAATCCCTTATTTCATGTAGTCTTTTTAGTTATTAATTTTAGAAGGTGATATAGCCATAAGGTTTGTAAATTCAAAATTTTTTTTCTTTTCAAACTGTTTGGGATAGGATATATAGCAGTATTTTTCAGACCTAAACTTCTCTAAAGGAATCCTTTATTGGCTCGTCACCCGTAGCACAGTGGTTATGACACCACCCACATACACCAAAGTTGGCGTCAAACCCAGCCCAGGCTAGCTCACCAACAATGACAACTGTAACAAAAAATAGTCCAGCCTTGTGGCGGGCGCCTGTAGTCCCCAGCTCCTCAAGAGGCTGAGGCAAGAGAATTGCCTGAGCCCAAGAGTTTGAGGTTGCTGTAAGCTGTACCGGCAGGGCACTCTACCCAGGGCGAATTTCTTTTTTGAGACAGAGTCTTACTATTTTGCTCTCATGTAGAGTGCTATGGCATCACAGCTCACAGAAACCTCAAACTCTTGGTCTCAAGCAATTCTCTTGCCTCAGCCTCCTGAGTAGATGGGGACTACAGGCGTCTGGCACAATGCCCGGCTATTTTTTGGTCGCAGTTGTCATTGTTGTTTAAATGGCCTGGGGCAGGCTGGAACCCCACAGCCTCAGTGTATGTGGCCAGCACCCTACTCACTGAGCTACAAGCACCAAGCCAGAATGTTCTTTTAGTACTCTACTTTTCCTTTAAACAGTGCTTCTCAAACTTTAGTGTGTAGTAGAATCCACAGTATTCATCTTTAAAATGCGATGCCTATACCTCACTGGAATCTACATTTTTTTTTATTATTAATTTTTCTTAAGACAGGATGGTGCCTGTGGCTCAGTGAGTAGGGCACCGGCCCCATATATCAAGGGTGGCTGGTTCGAACCCGGTCCCGACCAAACTGCAACAAAAAATAACTGGGCGTTTTGGTGGGCGCCTGAAGTCCCAGTTACTCGGTAGGCTGAGGAAAGAGAATCACCTAAGCCCAAGAGCTGGAGGTTATTGTGAGCTGTAATGCCATGGCACTGTACTGAGGTCAACAAAGTGAGACTCCACTGTCTCTAAAAAAAAAAAAAAAAAAATGTTTTTTTCTTGAAAGAGGGTCTTCCTCTGTTGACTGGCATCATCATAGTTCACTGCAATTTCAAACTCCCAGTCTCTAGCCATCCTTCTGCTTCATCCTCCCCAGTAGCTGAGACTACAAACATGCACCACCATGCACAGCTAATTTTTTTTTTTTAGTGTTTGTAGAGACAGGGTCTCCCTCTTGCCCAGGCTGGTCTCAAGCTCCTGAGCTCAAGTGATCCTCCCATCTCAGCCTCCCAAAGTGTGGGGTTTAGAGATGTGAGCTACTGCACCCAACCAATGCTCTGTATTTTTAACAAGCTTTCCTGAGAACAGTGGTTCTGGTCTGTAGATAACCTTTAGTTGCAAGGCCCTAGGTGATGTGATTTTGTTGTGGGTCACCTGCCTTAAATAGTTATCACCTAAGAAATTATTTATTACCCAAACCATAAATTGAAAGAAGACATACAGATGAATGTTATTTAATTTCTTCCTCTTTTTTTCAAGACAGAGTCTCACTTCATTGCCCTAGGTAGAGTGCTATAGTATTATAGCTCACAGCAACCTCAAATTCTTGGGCTTGAGCAATCCTGTTGCCTCAGCCTCCCAAATAGCTGGGACTACAGGTGTGCACCACAGCTCCTAGCTTATTTTTTTTCAATGATCATGCTCTTACTTAGGCTGTTCTTAAATTCCTGAGTTCAAACAGTATACCAGCCTCAGTTTCCCAGAGTGCTAGGATTATAGGTGAGCCACCACACCTGGCCTATTGTTTTAACCTACCTTTCTCTTTAGGGTAGGTTTGTTACAGGCAGCATATTCTGTGTAGTTATTTTTGTGTCCAATTTAGCCATCTCTGTCTTCTAATTGGAATATTTAGACTATTTACATTTAATGTAATTATTATCATGGTTGGATTGGCTCTACCATTTTATTTGTTTATTGTTTTTCCATTTCTTTCTCCTTTCTTTGGTATTACTTTAACTTTCATTAGTATTTAATTTTAATTGAGCTACTGGACTTTTTGCATACTATCTTTGTATACCTATGTTGGTGGTTGCTCTATGGATTAAAAGACATATACCTAACCTTTCACAGACCTAATTTCCTCAAGTAAAATGCAAAGTTTTATGACTATGCAGTTTCATTTACCTCTTTTATGTTACAGTTTTCATATGTATTATGTTTTCTTTTTATTTATTTATTTATTTTTTGAGACAGAGCCTCAAGCTGTCACTCTGGATGGAGTGCGGTGGCATCACAGCTCACAGCACCCTCCAATTCCTGGGCTCAAGCGAGTCTCTTGCCTCCTCCTCCCAAGCAGCTGGGACCACAGGCACCCACCACAGTGCCAGGCCATTTTTTAGTTGCAGCCATCATTGTTGTTTGGTGGGCCCGGGCTGGAATCGAACCGCCAGCTCAGGTGTACGTGGCTGGCGCCTTAGCCGTTGAGCCACAGGCACTGAGCCTTCATATGTATTATATTTTCATGCATTGAAAACCTTACCAGACAGTGTTATAATTTTTGCTTTCAATCTTCACACCTTATTTTAAATAAATAACTTAGAGAAGAAACAATCTTTTCTGTTTCCTTAGTTACCATTTCTGTGGTTCTTCTTTTATACATTTTTATTACTTTATCCTATCAAATAACGTCAGTCCAAAGAACTTCTTTTAGCACCTTTTTTTTTCTTTGAACGCTGGTCTGGTGACAGCAGATTACTATAGTGTTTTTTTTTTTTTTTTCATCTGAGTCTATCTTTATTCCAGCTTCTTTCTTTCTTTCTTTTTTTTTTTTTTTTTTTAAGACAGAATCTCAAACTGTTGCCCTGGGTAGAGTGCCATGGCATTATAGCTCACAGCAAGGCCAACTTGGGCTCAAGCTATCCTATTGCATCAGTTTTTCTATTTTTAGTAGAGATGGGGTCTTGCTTTTGTTCAGGCTGGTCTCCAACTCAAGCAATCCACCTACCTTGGCCTCACAGAGTGCTAGGATTACAGGCGTGAGCCATCTCGCCTGGCCATGGCTTCATTCTTGAAAGATGTTTTTGATAGATATAGAACTCTGAATTTACATTTCTTTTCCTACAGCACTTTAAAGGTTTTGTGCCACTGTCCTCTGGTCTCTGTGATTTCTGATGGGCATTACATAGTCATTGTAATCATTTTCCTGAATGTAATTTTTTGGGGTTTTTAGTTGCTTTCGGTGGCTTTTTTGTTTTTTGCTTTTCAGCCACTTTTTATCATATGACCGGATCTTGTTTTCTCTGAGGTTGTCCTGTTTGGATTTTGCTTGTTCTTGAATCTGTAAACTTATGTACTTCACCAAATTTGAGAAGGTTTTATCTATCATTTCTTGAAATATTCTTCATTTTTTCCTTTATTCACTGCTTTTTCTGCCTCTGTTTCTAGGACTCCAAGATGAATGTTAAACTTTTTTATATTGTTTCATAGGTCCCTAACAATCATTTTTTTCAATTATTTTCTTTGTTATTGATATTGAATATTTTCTGTTGATCTACAAGTTTACTGACTTTATCTCAAGAACTATAAAGGGTCTAAAATTTTATCCAGTTTATTGGTTGCTAGAAGACTCTATAGAAGACTTTATTACTCTAGCACAGCAAGCAGCATGAGTATCATGTTTGTGGCAGTCCCCCTTGGCCCTTATGTCCCAGAGGGTTGAGGTGGATGGGCCCAGGTGGATGCTGCACCTGTGTTTGATTTGTGTCACAGCTGAGAAACCCAAGTCTAGGGACCCAAATCATTTATAATAGGAAATGTCTCCCTATCTTTATTATACTGCATAGTAAAGAAACATGATCTTTGCCTAGAAAAGAGACACTTCTCTTTCTCTGTCTTCCAAGGTTGTTCACTATATAATCATTCATGACAAGATAGTCCAGAACAAGAGTAAATGCCTCTGCTTGCAACATGTACTAAAACATGAGAGACCCGTGGAAAATTTATATACTGTTTTGAGTCTATTCTACAAATGTGCAGCTTGGAGGTAAGCCCGTGATTTTTGTAGCTTCATTTATAGGATTAAGAAATCCTGTTCTCCATTTGTCTCTTTTCAAGGATGCATTGCTTCCCGCTCTTTGTCTCCCAGGGACCTCTCTTTCCAGTTTCTCTGCCTAGAAGCATAAGTTCCTCTGAGAGTTGTAGCTACTTGTGCTGTCACATACTTTTGCCCTGCTTGAGACAGTCTTGCAGAAAAGCAATAAAACACAGGAGAAAAAAATATTAATGAGGATTCTACCCCTTTCTCGTCAGACTACTGGTTCCCTTCTCCTGATTCAGTTGTTCAGAGAATTAGATGCTCTCTTTAATGACTGAAACAAAACACATCTAAAACCCACAGCTTCTGGAAGAAATATTAGTTCTTGTCCACTTGTACCTCTCTTCAAACTTGACCTAGGCTTCCCATTGGGCTTTGCATTTATGAGCAGGATCTCCAGGACATGCTCACACCTATAATCCCAGCACTCTGGGAGCCCGAGGTGGGTGGATCACCTGAGCTCAGGAGTTCCAGACCATCCTGAGCAAAACAAGACCCTCATCTCTACTAAAAATAGAAAAACTAGCTGGGTATAGTGGCGGGTGCCCATACTCCCAGCTACTAAGGAGGCTGAGATAAGAGGATCACTTGAGCCCAAGAGTTTGAAGTTGCTGTGAGCTCTGCCACAGCAGTCTACCCAGGGTATAAGACTGTGTCTTAAAAATAAATAAATAAGGCCAGGCTCATGCCTGTAATCCCAGCACTTCGGGAGGTGGAGGCAGGCGGATCGCCTAAGCTCACGTGTTCGAGACCAGCCTAAGCTAGAACAACACCTCGGATTTTGTGGCCGGCGCCTGTAGTCCCCACTACTAGGGAGACTAAGGCAAGAGAATCACTTGAGCCCAAAAGTCTGCGGTTGCTGTGAGCTATGGCGCCAGGGCACTCTTCCCAAAAGATGATTGCTTGGGTAGCACCTTCTTGCCAATGGCAGCTTTCACTTTGCGTGGGTAGTGATCAATGCTAGCCACTAGAACATGGCTATAGGAGCAGTCTGAGGTGACGTCATCAAAGTTCTTGACAATGACAGCTTTGTGTTCAGAGTAGCATCTAGCTAAGACTAGCACCCACTTTCCTGGGTTTCATAAACTTGCCTACTTTCATAGCAGCCAGCTGGGTCTATAGCAGAAAAGAAAGGACACTTCCCCTGTTGGCGTTTTTGATGTCAGCATTTTCATCACTGCATGTGATGCCATTAAACAACTAGATCAGCCTCAAGCCGGGGCCAGGAGAGAAAACAGAGGGAAAAGAAAGAAAAAGAAAAAGGGTTTTCTACCCATGTTTTCTAAGTTGCAGAGATCCCAATGTTATGGCCAGAAAGATGTAATTTTCCTTGAAGTTGTTGCTGACCACACATAGTCATGCATAGTTCTGCAATTGGCGCCATCTTCAGGAAAAACTGAGACAGAATACAAGGAAAAAAGTGGCAAAACAGATCCTTGTTATGATCATTTTATAATTTTGGCTCTCTCCCCAATCTGCTGGCTGTTATTTACTTTTATGTTGTTGCTTTTTGTATTCTATCCATCCAGAGGAGTTTTTAGTGTCTGCTGTAGAGGGGAGAGAAGGGGAGAGTTATAGTGGGCCTTTTTGATCTTGGATGGAATCCAAAACATTACTTTTTAATTGAAAACCTTAAAAGTTTTTATTAAAAAACCTTTTCCACGGGTAGTGCCTGTGACTCAGTGAGTAGGGCACTGGCCTCATGTACCGAGGGTGGTGAGTTCGAACACAGCCCCAGCCAAACTGCAACAAAAAAATAGCTGGGCATTGTGGCGGGCACCTGTACTCCCAGCTACTTGGAGGCTGAGGCAAGAGAATCATCTAAGCTCAAGAGCCGGAGGTTGCTGTGAGCTGTGACACATGGCACTCTACCAAGGGTGACAACGTGAAACTCTGTCTCTAAAAGAACACCTCTTCCACTCCTTTACTAAGCGATGGTGTGGGGAGTAGAAGAATATTAATTTATTAAGAATACTGATTTCTTCTCTGTTGCTTTTTTTTTTGTGGAGTTAGAGTCTCATTCTGTCACACGGCGTAGAGTGTTGTTGCTCACTGCAACCTCAAACTCCTGGGCCCAAGTGATCCTCCTGCCTCAGCTCCCTGATTAGCTGAGACTACAGACCTGCACCATGATGCTTGGCTAATTTTCCTGCTTTTAGTAGTGACAGAGTCTTGATCTTGCTTGGCTGGTCTCAAACTCGCAAGCTCAAGCCATCCTCGCACTTTGGCCTCCCAGAGGCAAGTACAGGTATAAGCCACTGCACCTGTCCTGTGGTTGCATATCTTAGACAACTGTGGTTCTGAATACACAGAACTTGTATTTCATTCAGGCAGAGAAGCTCTCAGTGTTCCTTTTCATCATAACTTTCTCCTTTGCTGGTCACTCTCCACAATCCTTTCCATCCATTAGAGAATAGCTCGTCTCGCACTTACTAGGAACCTGGAAAAAGAGAGGTAGAGACAGAGATAAATGAGTCTTTACAGCCGTTAGTGAATAACTGCCTCCTGGTTGCTCTTTGTACGGTGAAGCGCAGCATTCTAAGCTGCTCATAGCGGACACCCCAAGGAAGTGCACTCACTCCTCATAGCCTTTCCATAGCATTCTGACTGCCGCCCCAGCAGCCTCTGTTGAAGTTGCCCACCAACCACATCATTCCCATCCTACACTTCATCTTGGGCTCTAGTCTATGAGATGAAAAGATTTTGTTATATAAACATACTAGTTTTTCTCTTTCTCTGATTCTGGTGTCAGACAACTATACTAGCATAATATGAATATTCAGTAATAAGAATACATTATAGATTGTAAATAGTTTACATGTATAATAGCTATGTACTGTATTTAGCATTTCTGTTGCTCTTCTTTCATCCAAGATTCCCTCCTATATCATATCTCTTCAACATAAACATTCTTTTTTTTTTTTTTTTTTTTTTTTGAGACAGCCTCAAGCTGGCTCCCGGGGTTGAGTGCTGTGGTGTCATAGCTCAGCAGCGACCTCAAACTCTTGGGCCCAAGTAATTCTCTTGCCTCAGCCTCCCAAGTAGCTGGGACTACAGGCGCCTGCCACAATACAATGCCCGACTATTTTTCTCTTGCAGTTGTCATTGTTGTTTAGCAGGCCTGGGCTGGGCTCGAACCCGCCAGCCTGGATGTCTGTGGCTGGCGCCCTATCGACTGAGCCATGGGTGCAGCCCTAACATAAATATTCTTTAGCATTTATCTTAGAGTAGATCTGTTGGCAGTGAGTGCTCTTATTTGTATTTCCATCATTAAGCTTTATTGCACCTTAATTCCTAAGTATACTTTTGGTGTTTATAGACTTCTGGGTCAATAGATTGTTCTTTCAGCATTTTGAAAGTGTTCTGCCACTATTTTGTAGCCTTCATGATTTCAGATGGGAAATTTGAAGTGGTAGTCCCTTACAAAAATAAGAACTTTTTTCTAGTTGCTTTCATTTTTTTCCTCTATTTTTCATTTTCAGCAGTTTGATGAAATATGTATAGGCATAGTATTCTTTTGTTTTTCTTTTTTTTCTTTTATTTTTGAGACAGAATCTCAAGCTGTCATCCTGGGTAGTGTGCCGTAGCATCACAGCTCACAGGAACCTCAGACTCTTGGGCTTAAGCAGTTCTCTTGCCTCAGCCTCCCAAATAGCTGGGACTACAGGTGCCTGCCACAATGCCCCACTATTTTTGTTCTTGTTGTTGCAGTTGTCATTGTTTTAGCTGGCCTGGGCCAGGTTCAAACCTGCCAGCTGCAGTGTATGTGGCCAGCGCCCTAGCTGCTGAGATACGGGCGCTGCCTTTGATTTTATTCTTATTGGGGTTTGCTGAGCTTCTTGTATCTACAAATGTATGTTTTTCACCAAATTGGGGGATTTCAGCCGGTGTTTCTTTTATTTTCTTTCTTTCTTTTTTTTTTTTTTTTTAAGGAGAGAAAATCACATTTTATCACCCTTGATAGAGTGCTGTGGGGTCACACAGCTCAGAGCAACCTCCAACACCTGGGCTTAGAGGATTCTCTTGCCTCAGCCTCTGGAGTAGCTGGGACTACAGGTGCCTGCCAGAATGCCCAGCTATTTTGTTGTTGTTACAGTTTGGCTGGGGCCGGGTTCTAACCTGCCACCCTCCGGATATGGGGCTGGCGCCCTACCCACTGAGCCACAGGTGCCACCCAGCTGCCTTTTCTTTAAGTTCTTATGCAACATTCATCCTTCCTTCTGGAACTCCAGTGATATGAACCTTAGACTTTTTGGTATTGTCACTTAGGTGCCTGAAGCTTTCTTCATTTGTTTTTTCTCAGACATTGTTATTCAGATTGGATATTTTCAATGGATTTATTTGCGAGTTCACAGGCACTTTTCTCTGTTACCTTCATTCTGTTATTGAGCTCATTCTGTGACCTTTTCATTTTAGATAATATTTTTGAGTTTTAGGATTTTCCTGTTTGGCTCAGTGTCCATAGCACAGTGGTTACACCGCCAGCCACATACACCGAAGTTGGCGGATTTGAACCCAGCCCAGGCTACTTGGGAGGCTGAGGCAAGAGAATTGCTTAAGCCCAAGAGTTTGCAGTTGCTATGAGCTGTGATGCCACAGCACTCTACTAAGGGTGACATAATGATACTCTGTTTCAAAAAAAAAGAAAGATTTTCTTTTTTTTGTAGATTGTATTTTTTATAGCTGTCATTCATTTCAAGTATGTTTACCTTTATGACATAAAGCATAGCTATAAATGCTTTTAAAAGTTTGTTCTTGTGGCTCGGCGCCTGTGGCTCAACAGGCTAAGGTGCCAGCCATGTACACCTGAGCTGGTGGGTTCGAATCCAGCCCGGGGCCGCCAAACAACAATGACGGCTGCAACCAAAAAAAAAAAAAAATGGCCAGGTGTTGTGGCCAAGGCCTGTCTGTAGTCCCTGCTACTTGGGAGGCGAAGGCAAGAGACTCACTTGAGCCCAGGAATTGGAGGTTGCTGTGAGCTGTGATGCCACAGCACTCTATCCAGGATGACAGCTTAAGGCTCTGTCTCAAAAAAAAAAAAAAAAAAAGAAAAGAAAAGTTTTTTGTTGTTTTTGTTGTTATTGCTAATACATCCAACATCTGGATTCTTTTGGAACTGAGATCTTTGTTGGATCTTTTCCCTTAAGATTTGGTTACATTTTCTTGGTTCTTTTTTATGACAAATAATTTTGGACTGTATCTTAAGCATTTCAAATACTATGTTATGTAGACTGTATCCTGTTACAATCCTCAGAAGCATGTTGGGTTTTTTCTTTGTTTTTTGTTTTGTCGGGCAATCAGTTTGCTTAGGTTTAGGCTACAAGTGATGTTTTGCCTTCTGTGGATAGTAGTTCTAATCTCAGTTCAGTTTTCAAAGTCAGTCTTGACATGCACTGTTCAAGGCTAAGTAGGACTCTGGGGTAATGCCTAGATTTCTGGATTGGGTAATGGGGAGATGATGACATTCAGCCAACCTGGCCTGATACCTGTTTTTGTAAATAAAGTTTTATTGGAACATAGCCACATCCATTTTTTTCACATTTGTCTATGGCTAGGAGAGTTGTGTAGCTGTGATAAGGGCTGTATGACCCTCATTTACCATCTAGTTCTCTTCCAATTTGTCAGCCTAGGATGTCAACCCACACTATCTTTCTAGAATGAGTTTAGAAGTTTAGAAGTTAAAATCTCAGTTAATATTCAGGTAGACTTAGGTAGACTTCCTAGCATTTCAACAGTATTTTATATGTGGCCTTACTATAGCAGTTGTTATATTACATGGTAATGGTTATGAATAAATGTTTTTCCCATTGAATTCTTTTTTTTTTTTTTTGAGACAGCGCCTCAAGCTGTTGCCCTGGGTGGAGTGCTATGGCATCACAGCTCACAGCAACCTCCAACTCCTGGACTCAAGCTATTCTCCTGCCTTGGCCTCCCAAGTGGATGGGACTATAGGCTCCTGCCACAAAGCCCAGCTATTTTTTTGGTTGCAGCCATCATTGTTGTTTGGTGGCCCCAGGCCGAATTCGAACCTGCCAGGTCAGGTGTATTCGAAGCGCCAGTGGCACTTTAGCCATTGAGCCGCAGGTACCAAGCCTCCCATTGAATTCTTAAGCTTTTTTTTTCTTTTTGGAAACACAGTCTCACTGTATTGCCCTGGGCAGAATGCCATCTTGAATAGTGAACTGATTTGGTGAAGACTGTGTTTGGGACAGATAACCATGGCGGATGTTTTTGAGATGGAGTGGTGTGTGAATAAAAATTTCAGAGATAGAACTCTTCTAAGTAGTTCAGACAGGGTATATAATAAGAATCAAACAGTAGCCACAGAGGTAGAAAGTGGTTAGATGTATTTACAGAGCAGGAACTCAGTGAGAAGTGTAGAATTATTATATTTACCAGGATCACAACCTTTATGTAGTGATTTTTAAGCAACAGAAGTAGAAATTGTCCATACACAATAATATTCTTTTTTTTTTTTTTTTTTTTTGAGACAGAATGTCACTATGTTACCCTCGGTAGAGAACCCACAGCATCCTGGAACTCTTGGGCTTAAGCAGTTCTCTTGCCTCAGCCTCCCAAGCAGCTGGGACTACAGGTGCCCACCACAACACCCAGCTATTTTTTCGTTGCAATTGTCATTGTTGTTTGTTCGAACCCACTAGTCTAGGTGTATGTGGCTGGTGCCCTACCCACTGAGCTACAATATTCTATTTTTTATTGGTTAAGATTTATTTGGAGAGGTAGGATTCTGTAGAAATATAAAATTCTTCATAGTGATTAATTTGATATGTTAAGCAGAGCATGATACAAAAAATGTTTTAAGGCTGCTGAGTAAATAACTTGACTACTAAAACTGAAATACTTTTTTTTTTTTTGAGACAGAGTCTCACTATGTTGCCCTTGGTAGAGTGCTGTGGTGTCACAGCTCACAGCAACCTCAAACTCTTGGGTTTAAGCCATTCTCTTGCCTCAGCCTCCCAAGTAGCTAGGTGCCCACCACAACGCCCAGCTATTTTTTGTTGCAGTTGTCATTGTTATTCAGCTGGCCTGGGCTGGGTTCAAACCATCCAACCTCAGTGATGTGGCTAGTACCGTAACCAATGTGCTACGGGCGCCAAGCCAAAGCTGAAATACTTCTAACTGCTGTCAGAAAAGTGGAAGGTATAGCTTAAGTTTTACTGACTTAAATACAAAAAAAACCTTTTTGTATTTTTGGTAGAGACAGGGTTTTTCTTGTGCTCAGGTTGATCTGAAACTCCTAAAGTGCTAGGATTACAGCAGCTAGCCATTGTGCCTGGCCCCTCAGGGATCATTTAATCTCCTCATAAGTAAGGAAACTAAACTTGATTTGTTCAGAGTCCAAGTAAGCCCACTGGTTTGTTCAGCCTCTTAGCTCATCATTGTGGCTAAAGTTAAAGTGGGGATTCTGGGCTTGGCGCCTGTGGCTCAAGCAGCTAAGGCGCCAGCCACGTACACCTAAGCTGGCAGGTTCGAATCCAGCCTGGGCCCACCAAACAACAATGACAGCTGTAACCAAAAAATGACCAGGTGTTGTGGCAGGTGCCTATAGTCCCACTACTTGGGAGGCAGAGGCAGGAGACTCGCTTGAGCCCAGGAATTGGAGGTTGCTGTGAGCTGTGTTGTCACAGCATTCTATCCAGGGTGATAGCTTGAGGCTCTGTCTCCAAAAAAAAAAAAAAAAGTGAGGATTCTGTCATTTGCTTTATTTTTTTATTTTATTTTTATTTTTTGAGACAGTCTCACTGTGTTGCCCTGGGTAGAGGTTGCCTTACAGCAACCTCAAATTCTTGGGCTCAAACAAATCCTCTTGCCTCAGCATCCTAAGTATCTGGGACTACAGGCGCCTGCCACTACGCCCAGCTAGGTTTTTCTATTTTTAGTAGAGATGGGGGATCTCACTCTTCCTTAGACTGGTCTGGAACTCCTGAGCCAGCTCAGGTCATTCACCCAACACACCCTCCCAGAGTACTAGGTCTAGAGGCGTACGCCACTATGCCTGGCCGTGATTTACTTAAATTTTAATACATTTGTGAAGCACTTTAATTCATAGCTCTTGAACCCATCCCTACTTCTATTCCTTCACAGTTTATCTAGATTAATAATTAGCTAGTCTGTTTTAATTCCCATACATTGGCTAGCTTCCATTCTAATCTTAGTACTGCTTCTAGAATGTTCTTTTAAAATTAGGCGTAATTTTCTCCCTAAAAAGCCTTTTGTGACTCTCCGCTGCTTTCACAGTAAAGTCCAAAATCTTTAGCATGCTTTATTACATTCTTCACCATCTAGCCCACCATAATTCTTTACTTTCAACTCTTAGAAAGTAAAATGTAGGGGCCGGGCATGGTGGCTCACTCCTGTAATCCTAAACCTCTGTGCAAGGTGGGGAGGATGGCTTGAGCTCAGGAGTTTAAGACAAGCCTAAGCAAAAGCAAGACCCTGTGTAACACCCTGTCTCTATTAAAAAGAGAAAAAAATTAGCTGAGTGTTTTGGCAGGTGCCTGTAAGTCCCAGCTACTCAAGAGGCTGAGGCAGGAGGATCACTTGAGCCCAGAAGTTTGAGGTTGATGGGAGATAGTCTGATGCCATGGCACTGTCGTCTGGGGCAACAGAGTGAAAGTCTGTAAGGAAAGAAGGTGGGGCGGAGGGAGGAGGGAGGGCAAAATTTTATATCTTGTTTTCATGTGCAATTGGTCCTTACATAATAAGGGGTTTAGGGGAACCCCCCCACAATGCAGTTAAAAATCCAAATATGTATAACTTTAAATACCCTCCCAAACTTTACCATAGTCTGCTGTTGACTAGAAGCCTTACTGATAACATAAATAGTATATACATAGTATATTTTATGCATTCATGACATGCTTAACTTTTTTTTTTGAGACAGAATCTTGCTGTGTCACCCTTGGTAGAGTGCTGTGGTATCACAGCAATCTCAAATTCTTGGGTTAAGTGTTTCTCTTGCCTCAGCCTCCCAAGTAGCTGGGACTACAGGCATCTGCCAAAACGCCCGGCTATTTTTTGTTGTTGTTGCATTTGCCATTATGTTTAGCTATCCCAGGCCAGGTTCGAACCCGCCACTTTTGGTGTATCTGGCTAGTGCCCTCACCACTGTGCTATAGGCGCTGAGCCGACTTGACTACTAAAACTCACAGCTCATGCTTAACTTTTTTTTAATTTTTTTGCTATTTCTAGGCTATGTGGCTCACCTGTAGTTATTTTCAAATTGTTGCAAGTCTCCAAAAAATTTTTTTCAGTATATTATTGAAAGAAAATCCATGTATTAAATGAGCTCTTACATTTAAAACCAGTGTTGTTAAAGGGTCAACTATATATGTCTCTGATTTTATTTTTGTTTTTTTTTGTTTTTTATTTCCTTGCTTTAGTTTTAATTTTTATTTCTTTGCTTTTTGTTGTTGTTGTTGTTGTTGTTGTTGAGATAGAGTCCCATCCTATGCCCTGAACAGAGTGCAATGGCGTCATAGCTCACTGCAACCTCAGACCCGGGCTGTGGACATCCCTCTGCCTCAGCCTCCGAAAGCTGGTGGGATTTTTTTTTTTTTTTTTTTTTTTGAGACAGTTTCAATATGCCACCCTTGGTTGAGAGCCGTGGCGTCACAGCTCACAGCAACCTCAAACTCCTGGGCTTAAGGGATTCTCTTGCCTCACCCTCCCAAGTAGCTGGACTACAGGCACCTACCACAACGCCCAGCTATTTTTTTGTTGCAGTTTGTCATTGTTTTTAGCTGAGTTTGAACCCACCACCCTCAGTGTATGTGGCTGGCGCCATAACCACTGTGCTACAGGCACCAAGCCAAGTCACTGGGATTATAAGTGCTCACCATGGTGCCTGGCTGGGGTTTTCCTTTTTTTTCTTTTTTCTTTTTTTTTTTTTGAGACAAAGCCTTAAGCCATCACCCTGGATAGAGTGCAGTGGCATCACACCTCACAGCAACTCCAACTCCTGGGCTCAAGCTATTCTCCTGCCTCCACCTCCTAAGTAGCTGGGATCACAGGCACCTGCCACAAGGCCCGGCTATTTTTTGGTTGCAGCCGTCATTGTTGTTTGGCGGGCCCAGGCTGGATTCAAACCTGCCAGCTCAGGTGTATGTGGCTGGCGCCTTAGCTGTTGAGCCATAGGCTCCGAGCCGGTTTTTCCATTTTTTTAGGAGTCCGGGTCTCACTGTCGCTCAGGCATGTCTTGAACTCCTTGAATTGCTCAAGCAATTCTATCTCCTCAGCCTCCCAGAGTACTGGGATTACACCACTGCACCTATTTATTTCTCTGAATTTTTTTTTCTTTTGCAGTTTTTAGCTAATGCCGGGTTTGAACCCACCACCTCTGGTATATGGGGCCAGTGCCCTACTCCTTGTGCCACAGGTGCTGCCCTATTTCTCTGATTTTAATAAAGATAATATATTGTGTGTATGAGAAGAGAAAGTAGACTTTTTTGTTTTGTTTTGTTTTTGAGAGAGAGCCTCAAGCTGTCACCCTGGATAGAGTGCTGTGACGTCACAGCTCACAGCAACTTCCAATTCCTGGGCTCAAGTGAGTCTCTTGCCTCCGCCTCCAAAGTAGCTGGGACTACAGGCACCTGCCACAATGCCTGGCAGTTTTTTGGTTGCAGTCGTCAGTTGTTTGGCAGCCTGGGCTGGATTCGAACCTGCCAGTTTAGGTATACGTGGCTAGCGCCTTAGTAGAATTTTTAGTGAAAATTTTTTTTTTGGCTTTTTTTTTGGCCGGGGCTAAGTTTGAACCTGCCACCTCCGTCATATGGGGCTGGCGCCCTACTCCTTTGAGCCATAGGCACCGCCCGTGAATTTTTATTTACTTTGAAAATGAGATTTAAACTCATGCAAATGTAGTAGACCTCATGCCTGGGAATAGTAATTGGTCAGATAATCAAAAAATCTGAGATTGCATATATTTGTGTATACCTTAAACATTAATTTAAAATAACTGTAAATACATTTGCAATTTTTTAAATCTTTAAGTTCAAAATAATTCTAGATTTACAGAAAAGTTGAAAAGAATATTAGAATTCATGTGTTACAAAGCTAACATTATACACAAAAATAACGCAGTTATCAAAACCAAAAAGTTGGATTGGGCATGATGGCTCACACTTATAATCCTAGAGCTTTGGGAGGTCAAGCTGGGAGGATCATCTGAGGCTAGGATTTCAAGAGCAGCCAGAGCAAGAGCGAAAACCCCATTTCTACAAAAAAGTAGAGAAAAGGGAAGGAAGGAGAGGATTGGGGGTGACAGCGTGTGATATACCTCTTGGAGGTAGGACACAATTATAAGAGGGACTTTACCTAACAAATGCAATCAGCGTAACCTGGTTCTCTATACCATCAATGAATCCCCAACAATTAAAAAAAAAAAATTAGCCAGCAATGGTGGTGTGTGCTTATAGTCTCAGCTATTCAAGAGATTGAGGCAGGAAGATCACTTGAGCCCAGGAGTTTGAGATTACAGTGAGCTATGATACCACTAGCACACTCTAGCCTGAATGACAGAGCAAGGCTATGTCTCAAAAAAGAAGAATAGCAGTTATCTGATGGACCCCTCATTATATGTAGTATAAACAAGAAATTTGATACCCAAAGAAATTCAGTGTCTATATTTACTACAAATGGGCCCAGAACCCAGACCTCCTGATTCCTGGGAAATATTGAAACTTTGGAGATAAAAATTATCTAAAATGAAGTTGAATGTTCAAGTTATATGTGAAATCTTAGTGTTTATATCTTATTCAATAGAAATATATCTTAGTTTCTGGAAGGACAAAGGGAAGAAATAG
>CAUYON010001214.1:0-13872 GCA_963573935.1 Arctocebus calabarensis
TATTTTGAATGCTTGTGTTTTAGATGTTACGAGTCACATGAGGTCAGGTAGGGAATTTTCAACCTATGGTATCATGTTGGCACACAAAAAGTTTTGTATTTCACAACAACCAAAGCAAATAGACAACCTACCCAATGGGAAGGGATATTTGCACATTTTGAATCTGACAAAAGTTTAATATCCAAGATCTACACAGAACTTCAATTCATCCCCATTTGCTTTTCTGTTCTACTCTTCTCAGGAAGGCTCTGCGAGCTTCTAGCTTTAACCTGTATCCTGAGTCGTCTATTTCCTTCTCTAGCCACGTGGAGTTTGCACTTAGGCTGAAGTTAATGGCTTTCTTCCTTTTCTTTTGCTTTTGGTTTCTGTCACAAACATTTAAAAATTCTTACTCGTCTTGATTTGTTTCTTAAGTCTTGTAAAGAGAAAGACAGAAAATTGATGAGGTCTGAATGTGCCCAAAGAAATCTCCCATCAGAACAGCACTGGGGCAGGGCTGGTCTCAGTCTGCTAATGGCCTGTCTCAGTCTCCTGTCATTGGTCTCACTTTTGCTGCCTCTTCCTGCAAAGTCCCGTAAGTAGCCATTTCATGGATTGGTATATGCACTCTCAGGGCACAGCCCCATCCCATCTCCTACCATAAGGACTGCGTCACCCTAAAGCTCAGTACCCTACCGTAATTCACGATCTTCCAGCCTTGTATTGATGGAGATTTCCCTGGCTCCTTGCTCTGGTGGTCCCAGTCTACAGAGCTTCTAAACACAGGTTTGGCAGGACACCTCTCAAGTGTTTCATGGGTTGCAGCTATTCCTGGGCAGTCCTCCCAGCTGTCTCTGTCCAATCTGGCCTTGCTTTTTCTGTTAGATTTCTCTGGGCCCAAGTCTTTCTTTCTGATGTAGTAACATGCAAAGCATTTTCCCCTTTTCATCATCTTCTTTATAAACCAGCCCATCCTGTCTTCTGAGAGCAAACCTTTCCTTCAAAGGAAATCTGACTCTTTCCAGAAATTAGATCTTTCTATTGATCTTTACTTTTCATTTTCTTGCTTCTCATTTGAGTGTAAGAATGAGTCATATTTGGGCGACGCCTGTGGCTCAAGGGAGTAGGGCACCAGCCTCATATGCTGGAGGTGGCGGGTTCAAATCCAGCCCCAGCCGAAAACTGCAAAAAAGAATAAAAAAAGAATGGGTCCTATTTTTCAAACTTTTATTTTTTTTCTTGCTTTCTTGAGTTAAATATGATTCCTAAAGTCAGCCTATTCCATGAGTAGGACTTTTATTGGGAGAGTTTTGTAAAAATGTCAGTGTTTTTTTTTTTTAACCTAACCCAAGGAGATGCTATATTATCTTTAAAATATGATCCCCCATTCCTCTTGGTTCTTTCATTAATAAACTCCATCATCCTTCTATGGAAAATTTTGGTTCTCTGAAATCCCAAGCCATAGTCAGGGTTTATGTCACCAGACATCAGACTCAACTTGAGAACACGCTGAGCCTGCGGTGACGCCTCGGGAGGTTAAGTTTGGTGCCTTCCCAGTTGAGTCTAAGAGAGGAACAGCCCATGTCTGGTACAATGTTTTAAAATAGGAGCCGCCTGGATGCTCTGAAAACCCTTTCTGATGACTTTCTGCTCCACTCTGATGTCGGAGGATGTTGAACACTTATTTTTGTTACTTTGTTGGCTGCTCTGCTGTGGGAGCCGGACATGCGTTTCCCCAGGCAGTGCGGACTCAGGCCGACAGGTGGGCGGGTTGTACTCTTTCTGTTTCTCAGCAGGTCACCTGTTTTGATGTGAACAGGTGATCAGGTGTTGTATTTATGCAAATTGTGCTTGTAGAAAAATGGCCCATCAAAAATGAATAAAGAGCTGGGGAGCATGCAGGTGGCAGAATTGGAATGGAAAGGGATGACATGAAATTGGCCGAGTCAGTCCACATGGGGAATTGAGGGCCCTCAGGCATGACTGGCTTGGGCATAAGTTGGCCTGGCCGATTTGGGGCACAAAGTTGAGTATGTGGTAACATGGTGTATCTGCCCCTTGACACAGGAGCTGAAATTCGGAGAAATCTCATGTAATGGAACATTATTCAAGCCCGAGACTTTGAGGATGCTGTGAGCTAAGGTGCATGGCACTCTACCCCTTTGCCCAGGGCAACAGAGTGGACTCCATCACAAAAAATAAAATAAACAAATAAACAAATAGGAATCACTTGAGGCTGCTGTGAGCTATGATGACACTATGGCACTCTACCCTGCGGTGACAGAGTGAGCCTCTGTCTCAAAAATAAATAAGTAAATTTATTTCTGTTTCTGGTTAGGAATTGGAAGCAGCCAAGAGGTTTCCATCCAGGGATGGATGAATCAAATGCATCCTAAAAACATTATGCTGCAGCCAGATGCTGCAATGCCAAAACCAGAGGATTACATGGCAACAGGGATGGCTCTTCAAAGCACAGTGCTGAATGAAAAAAATAAAAATGGAAGGGGATACAAAGAGTAATTCAGTAAATGTAAATTAAAATCACATACATACATAAAACTCATCTCATATTTTGTAGATATTTACATTTCCAAGGGTATACATAAAATACTCCAGAATGATTTTGTATTGGGGGGGCATGAGAGTAGACATTAGGGATTATATTACGCATGTCTATTTATTTATTTATTTACTTGTTTTTGAGACCAAGTCTCACTCTGTCACCCCAGGGTAGAGTGCCACGGTGTCATCACAGTTCATAGCAACCTCAGACTCTAGGGCTCAAGTGATTCCTCTTTATTTATTTATTTATTTTCTTTCTTTCTTTCTTTCTTTCTTTCTTTCTTTCTTTCTTTCTTTCTTTCTTTCTTTCTTTCTTTCTTTCTTTCTTTCTTTTTTTTTGAGACAGTCTATGTTGTCCTCAGTAGAGTGCTATTGTGTCATAGTTCACGGCAACTTCAAACTCTAGGGCTCAAGCGATTCTCTTGCCTCAGCCTCCCAAGTAGCTGGGACTATAGGCCCTGGCTATTTTTTGGTTGCAGTTGTCATTGTTATTTACCTGGCCCAGGCCGGGTTCAAACCTGCCAGCCTCTGGGCATGTGGCCGGCACCATAACCACTGTGCTGTGGGCACCAAACCTGTTTATTTTGTTACAGAATTTCACTCTGTTACCCTGGTAAAGGGGTAGAGTGCTTATCATAGCTCACAGCAACTTCAAACTCTCGGATTTGGGCAATCCTCTCGCCCAAGCCTCCCGCAAGCTGGGACTACAGGTGTCTGCCACTACATCCAGCCCATTTTTCTATTTTTAGTAGAGATGGGGCCTCACTCTTGCTCAGGCTGATCTGGAACTCCAGACCTCAAGCAGTCTACCTGCCTCAGCCTCCCAGAGTACTACGATTACAGATATGAGCCACCACGCCCAGCTAGAACTATCATTTCTGTTTTAAGCACATTTCCATTAATCTGCCCCCAAACTTCATGTTATTTGAGGTGACTCCCCGTTCTCATCCTAGTGCGAGGCGTTCTGCATTCTACATCCGGACATTCCTCTTTTCTGGATGTGTCTTATGTTTGGAACCATGCGAGTATGTGGTCTTTTGCTTCTGGTTTCTTTTTGTTATGGCAAATGGAAAAAATCTATTAAAATTATTACCTAATGAAAATAAAAACTATAATTTCAGGGCTCACCTCTATAGTTTGTTATGGAGAAGTTTCTCTGCATGTACAGAGCGCTGGAAAGCAGGAGGAGGAGGGCAGCGTCCTCTCCCGAGTGCGAGCGGCTCTTGGTTGCCACCTGCCACTGGGGCTCCTCCTTCCCTCCTTTGGGAGAATGAGAGGACAGGGCACGGTTTCCTTTATAACTGGTGTTTCTCAAAGGAGGAGGTTTTCCCCTATTCTTCTACCCAAATAGCTCTCCTATCTGCTTTATCTCAAGATTTCTTTGATTACTGTCAGATGGGGAACTTGCGGCCTGAAGGCCCCTTGGGACCCTCAGATGCCCAAGTGAGGCCCCTTGATTGAATCTGAATCTCACAGAATAGATCCCTTTATTAAAAAAATTTGTTCTATAAAATTTGGATTCAGTCCAAAGGCCACACTCAAAGATCTAGGAGGCCACATGCAGTCTGAAGCCCACAATATCCCCACTCCAGGCTGGGATATTTGCCCGAGTAATTTTTTCTTTTTTGAGACAGAGTCTCACTATGTCGCCCTTTGTAGAGTGCTGTGGTGTCACATCTCACAGCAACCTCAAATTCTTGGGTTTAAGCGATTCTCTTGCCTCAGCCTCCCAAGTAGCTTGGACTACAGGCGCCCGCCACAATGTCCGGTTATTTTTGGTTCCAGTTGTTGTTGTTGAGCAGGCCTGGGCCTTGCTGGAACCTGTCAGCCTTGGTGTATGTGGCTGGTGCCCCACCACTAAGCTACTGGCACTGAGCCTTGCTTAAGTAATTCATTGCTAATTCTTAGGTTACCTTTGTTTCAGGTAATAAATATCTTAGTTCTCAAGAAGTTTTTTTTTTTCCCCCGCCCCAGGGCATTCTATTCCTGAATTTTGAAACAAAACTCCACATCTTTTCTGAGAATATTATGATTGCTGACATTTTTTCCCAGTTTCTCTTTGGTCTTACTGAGTGCTTTAGTCTGGTGTGCGGTGATCATGGGTTCTCCATAAAAAGCCACTAAAAGCTAACTGGAGGGAGCTGTTAGGAAGCTTTGAGGCGTGAGTGGGGCTTCTCCCTTTCTGGGAATGTTGGGAAGGGAGGGTGACTTTATTTATTTATTTATGTATTTATTTGTTTATTTAGAGACAGAGTCTCACTATGTTGTCCTCAGTAGAGTGCCATGGTGTTACAGCTCACTTTGCTCAAGTGATTCTCTTGCCTCAGCCTCCCGTGTAGCTGGGGGGCAATAACCAAAATGCCATATGTGGTGGCTGAGGCCTGTAATTATAGCAGTATGGGAAGGTGAGCTGGTTGTATTGCTTGAGCTCAGGAGTTCAAGACCATCCTGAGCAAAGTGAGACCCCAAGGGGAGGATGACTTTCTATCCCCCCTGAGGCTTCTCATTCTTTTTTTAGACAGTTTTACTTTGTGGCCCTTGCTAGGGTGCTGTGGCGTCACAGCTCACAGCAACCTCAAACTCTTGGGCTCAAGTGATTCTCTTGCCTCAGCCTCCCAAGTAGCTGGGGCCACAGGTGTCTTCCACAATGCCTGGCTATTTTTAGAGATAGGGTCTTGCTCTTGCTCAGGCCGTTCTGAACCCGTGAGTGTCCCATCCTGCGGGACGCGGTTATTCGTGGGGACGAGGGGGACCGAGCCTGAAAGAGAATGGGCGAGAAAGAGAGAACGAGACCAAGCAGGTTTCTTGTCAAGGTCTGTTTAATGGCGGCAGGAAGCCAGTTTTTAAAGCTTACAAGTGAGTAGGGGGAGGAAGGGGCGGGATAAGGGAGCGTGTTGTTTGCTGATAGGCAGGTTTGAAGTTCTGGCTATTAGCTGGTTACGCGGGTGTGGGAACAGGCGCCTATCTTTTGTGTGCAGGCGCGGGAGCAGGCGCCATTTTGAGCTTCAGCATGGAATTAACTTTTGTGCCGGTAGGAAAGCTAGGCCAACAGGAAGTTGCGGCTTGGGCTGTAACAGGGAGTGTGCAACGGAGGGGAGGGGTCAATCCGGAAAATCATTTCTCTGTGCTGGGAGGAGGTGGGTAGATGTCCCCAGGCTGTGTTTTGACATTTAAGCCTGGCTTGGGCGCCCTTTTTGGGCCCTCACACTTACCATTCTTTTAATCTCCAGAAACACATTCATCTATCCTGACCCCTCCCGCCACCATCACCTCTGCCCTTCACAGGTACAGCCACTCCTTAACTAGTGTCTCTCCCTCCAGCTTCTCTCAGTCTAAATCTATCTCACTCAATGCTGCCAGCATATTTTCTCTAAAATGATAGGTGTCATTGACACTACCCTAATCAAAAATCTCCAACAGGAATGGGGAGGAGGAGGGGAGCAGAGGAGGGGATGGGCTCCCACTTGATGGGCCCAGTGTAAGGGTATATGGCACACTTTTTGGGTGTGGGACACAACTACAAGAGAGACTCTACCTAATAAATGCAAATATTGTAACCTAGTTGTTTGTACCTTCACATTAATCTGAATTAAAAAAAATAGACTCTCCAACAGTTTTACTGTCTTTAGAATAAATCTAGATTTCAAAACTTGGAATTTAAAAACTATATAGTTTGAGCCTTAAACAAGTACTTTTCCAGTCTTACACACATATCAATTTTCTGTTTCTACAACTTAGTGTTCAAGAGTATAGACTCTAGAGCCATATTGTTAAATTTGAATCCTTGCTCCTTTTCTATGCTGTGTGACCACAGACAAGTTTCTTAATCTCTCGGTGCCTCAGTTTTTTCACCTGAAATATAGGAATAACAATGTGAAAATTAAACATATTTAAAGTGCTTAGAATAATACCTGATGTACAGTAAGCTGTATATATTTCTTTTTTTGAGACAGTCTTATTATGTCACCCTCGGTAGAGTGATCTGGTGTCACAGCTCACAGCAACCTCAAACTCTTGGGCTTAAGTGATTCTATTCTCTTGCCTCAGCCTCCCAAGTAGCGGGGACTATAGGCACTCGCCACAACACCCAGATATTTTTTTGTTGCAGTTGTCATTGTTGTTTAGCAGGCCTGGGCCACACTTGAACCCGCCAGCCTCCATGTATGTGGCTGGCCCCCTATCCACTGAGCTATGGGTGCTGAGCCAACATAATATGTTTTATTGAACAAATATTTACTTTTGAGACAGAAACTCACTCTGTTGCCCTGGGTAGAGTGCGGTGGTGTCATAGCTCACAGCAACCTCAAACTCTTAGGCTCAAGTGATCCTCTTGCATGAGCCTCCCAAGTAGCTGGGACTATAGATGCTCACTACGATGCCTGGATGGTTTTTCTATTTTTAGTAGAGATGGGTCTCCTCTTGCTCAGACTGGTCTTGAATTTTTGAGCTCAAGCAATCCACCTGCCTTGGCCTCCCAAATTGCTAGGATTACAGGTGTAAGCTACTGTGTTTGGCTGAATAAATATTTAATGATGCTTACATATATGTGAGGAACTCTTCTAAGACTTGGGGATAGTATTGTGAACAATATCAATAAAAATCCCTACCTTTGGGAGCTTACTAAATGCCAGTTACTATTCTAAGCACATTCATATGTTTAATTTTCATAACCTCCCTTATAACCATTGTTATTTCTGTATTGTAAGAATTATTCTGTAATTGTTTCATAATAAAATAATTATTACTAATTGTAATTGTCTTTTGGAATATCATGTTTCCTGTGCCATCATCTTCAATAGTCTACCCTTCCTTCAGAATCCACTAAAATATCCCTTGAAATCTTAACTTACAGGAAGTTCTCATTTGAACTTCCCCAACCCTTTAAATCTGTATTATGGCATTTATGACACTATACACACTCTACCATGTATTATCAAACACATTAAATATTAATACTTATATTTTATGTAGACATTAAATATTATGGTTACTTTTTTTTTTTTTTGAAACAGAGTCTCACTATGTTGCTCTTGGTACAGTGCCATGGTATCAGAGCCCACAGCAACCTCAAAGTTGGGCTTAAGTGATTCTCTGGCCTCAGCCTGCTGAGTAGCTGGGACTACAGGCGCCCACCACAATGCCTGCCTATTTTTTGGTTGTAGTTGTCATGTTTGTTTGGCAGGTCCAAGCTGGGCTTGAACTTTTGCCAGCTGTGGTATATGTGGCTGGTGCCCTAGCTGCTTAAGCTATAGGCACTGAGCCAGTTACTTACATTTTAAAAATCTCCTGATAGAGTGTAATGTTGGGCACTCTGTGCTATTCATTTTTGTAAATAGTAGCATGGTATACTTTGTAAACAAGCACATAGTAGATAATAAATAAACACAACAAAAAAATAGCTGAGTGGCTATATTCTTTTTTTTTTTTTTTTTGATACAGAGCCTCAAGCTGTCACCCTGGATAGAGTGCCATGGCATCACAGCTCATAGCAACCTCCAATTCCTGGGCTCAAGCGAGTCTCTTGCCTCTGCCTCCCAAGTCGCTGGGACTACAGGTGCCCACCACAACGCCCGGCCATTTTTTGGTTGCAGCCCTCATTGTTGTTTGGCGGGCCCAGGGGCTGGATTAGAACCTGCCAGCTCAAGTGTACGTGGCTGGCGCCTTAGCCCGTTGAGCCACAGGCGCCGAGCCATGTTATTCCTTTTCTTCTACTAGCTTGGGTTTGGTTTGTTCTTCTTTCTCTAGTTCCTTGAGGTGGGACATTAGTTTATTCAATCTGTGATCTTTCTATGTCTTTCTAATGTAGGCATTTAGTACTATGAACTTCTCTCTGAGCACTGCTTTTTTTGTATCCCAGAGATTTTCGGTAGCTTGTGTCATTTTTGTTGTTCAATTTAAAAAGGTTTTTCAATTTCCATCATGATTTTGTCACTGACCCAGCAATCATTTAGTAGCAGGTTGTTTAATTTCCACGTATTTGTGTAGTTTTGAGAGTTCCTCATGGAATTGAGGTATGGTTTTATTTCAGTGTGGTCTGAGAAAGTACATGACATAATTTCAATTTTTTTATTTGTTTATTTATTTTTTTATTTCAGATTAATCTGAGGGTACAAACAATTAGGTTACATTGCTTGTGTTTGTTAGGTAGCGTCCAGGTCACAGACGTGCCCCTCGCCTAGGAGGTGTGCTGCATACCCATATATTGTGCCTGTTAGGTGACAGAACACCAGATTTCAATTTTTAAAAATGTGCTGAGACTTGTTTTGTGGCTTAACATATGACCTATCTTGGAAAATGTTTCACATGCTGATAAGAAGAATGTATATTCCACAGGCAGCATGTTCTGTAAATATCTGTTTACTGATTCATTTTCTTTCACTGGAGATCAGTTTTTACTTTCCATACATGGAACCTACTTTTGCTTTGCTTCTTTCACCCAACACAGATATTTTGAGATATACCCATGGTGCTGTATTTTCCAATATTTCCTTCCTTCATTAAGAAGTAGTGTATAGTGAGAACATTCTATAACTTGCTCTTCTATTGCACTGTAATGAAAGTCTGGTTGTTTCTAGTTCTTGCCTATTACAAATAAAGCCACTATGAGCACGAGTCATTGAAGGAGTATGCCCTCCAATTAGATTAAATGATTGTTAATAGTTTTCTACTTTTGCTATAAGAGATAAAATAATATTTAAAGTATATCTTTCATACTCTTAATTCATACTCATAATTTTCTTAATAATAGATGTCTTAACTCCTCAGTTACTTTGAGAGAATCAAATGGGGTCACTAATACAAAGGTTCTTGTTACATTATAAATTAGCTTTTATAGACGTGAGCTGGAGGAAAGACAGTAGCAGGAGACCCATACGGTTTTAGGTCTTCTGTGGGTATCTGACCCCACGGGAAAACAATTTTCTTCACAATAAGTTTACTTTACAATATTCTTTTCTTTTTTTTGTAGAGACAGAGACTCACTTTATTGCCCTCGGTAGAGTACCGTAGCATCACACACCTCACAGCAACCTCCAACTCCTGGGCTTAGGCGATTCTCTTGCCTCAGCCTCCCCAGTAGCTGGGACTACAGGCGCCCACCACAACGCCTGGCTATTTTTCTGTTTTAGCAGTTCAGGGTTGGGTTTGAGGCTGGGTTTGAACCCACCACCTTTGGCATATGGGGCCGGTGCCCTACTCGATGAGCCACAGGAGCCGCCCACTTTACAATATTCTAAGCATTGTTATTAATGTTCAAAAGTTTGCCATACTCATAAATGTATCAGTTATTGTATTCAGGGGTCAAGATATGTTCTGGTTGACAAAGTCTTCATGTCATAATGAAAATCTCATTGGGAAAATGTGATCAAACTTATTTTATAAGCATCTTAGGTAAAGTAAGAATTAATCCACATGGAAATAAACACTTGGGAGAGAGTCAGCTTCAAGGGATATATCTTTAAAATTTTAACCTTGCAAAATTTCATCACCTAATGATTTGGTTTTCTTCTGAAATAGATTTAAAAAAAATTAGATTTGCATTTCTTGAAGAGAAGGAATAGTGAGCATTTGAATCTTCACCAAGAGAACTGCTCATATCATTTCCTTTAGTTCTAAATTAGAAATTTGTTCTTTAACTGTGGTGATTTATTCAGAAGACCTATGTAAAACGTTTTCCTGTCAACACTTATTTTTCTCTAATCCATCTGATTTCATGTGGAATATTTCAGAGAAACATTTTGAAATGAAGGAAAATGAGTTTGCTTTAGTATATGTTAAGGATTTCTTCTTCTATAACTGTTACTTTTCGGTATTTCCATTTTCTGGAGTTACACAAATCAGAGGGGCCTAATAGCTTTGGAAGAAACAAACACCAGGAGAGTTCCCCCAAAGCAATTTGTTCTGCATCTGTGGAGCCCCAGCACTGCACACCTTCTTGCCTTGAGAAGGAGTGGGAAGACTTTTGGTGAGACTGACAAACCTCTCAGGGCATGGAGTCTCATGCAGCTCACACAAGGGCTGATATTTACTCTGTGGCATGTTTGAAAAAATACCATATTATCACCCCACGCATGTATGTTTTGAATAATGAGAGCGTAAAATGTAAAAAATTTCGCAGAAATCATGAACCCACATTAGGGTTGGGGTTATTGGACACATGCCAGCCTGTGCCAAAGCCACAGGGACACATCAAGCCTGCCTGTAGGGTGGCACTATTTTATGGTTTCATTTTTTTTATTTAAAATTTTAATTTAATAATTTTTGAATGGTAATGCATTACTATGGTTTGGACGTCCGTATAAAAAGTATATTTTGGGGAGTCTTGTTTCCATTCCTGCCTGTGTCTGCCCGTTTTCCAGTCCCCCTTCTCTCCTAGGGACCATTTTTTATTAGGTTCAAGTGTCTCCCTTTGGGCAGCATGAGTTGTTTAAGTAGTGATGATATTTATGATGATATTTAACGTTTGATAGGAAACCAGGCAATCAGACACCCAGGCAAATGCCACTTTTTGGGATCTGTCTCTCCTGAGGTATTTTTCTAAGAGGTTTTTTAGTTATACTATCTGCCAATGTTGTTAATAAAAACCTCTTAGGAAAATACCTAACTCTCTGCTGAGAGCAGTGTCTGGCTCCTGTAAGGAAGAAGGAATACAGCTTCTTTCTGACCTCTCAACAGTTACCTAGACTAACAATTCTTTATCTTTAACGCATTTAGTTTATGTGTTAGATAGATACACATTTATGACAATTTCTTTATCTTTAACACATTTAGTTTGCAGAATTTGGCAAAGCTAAACAATTGTGGAAAAGGAAATTGATAACCCTTATGATACTGCTTTTAAGAGGATAAGAAGAGAATAATTTAAAAATTGAGAGGAGTCTATTCTTTTACTTACCTAAATCCTAACACGTGGATCTTTTTGAATCCTGGAAGTTTCTTGAATACCTTTTGCATCTGTAGAGAAGGAAAAATTTTTTGAATATTCTTTTGTTCTGGTGGTTAGTTCTTTACTCAACTGAAAAAGCCTGAACAGCTTTCATGAGTTAGGGGGAAACTGGAAATGGAAAACTGAAAAGATGAATGAGGTTAAATATCTTTTTTTCCTGTTATTTCTAAAACCCAGGGGGAAATATTTTGCTATTTTTTAAAAGCTGCAATTAAGTAGTTCTGACCTGCTTTGAATATTACATAAAATGTGAAATAACTTCAAGGTGGCATTCGGAGGAAAATCTTTTAGCTATAGGATTTTCACTTATATGCCCAGAGTAATAATATTTTCTGAGTATAACTATCCACAGTTAATTCTAATATTTGAACCACAATATTTTCTGAATTCATTATATGATGTGGAAAATATCTATAATGTTAAAAGGACTACTACATTCAACATGGCTGCTGCATATAAATAAAATGGTGGAAATAGATTCCCATCTAATAGACAGGATTTGTTCTTAGATTCATGGGAGCGCCACAAGAAATCTCCTTAATTTGACCTTACTGCTGAGGCGTCACCAGAATACTTTACAACTGCTATGCCCAATTGCTTCCGTGCCCACCACAGCCTGGCTTCTGCCCCTGGTTCTCTGCAAGCCACTGTCTCTGCAAATGCAGTGGAATTTTCCATTCATCCTCCATGGCACCCCTGGTCTTTCTTCTATCCCTTTGACCAATCTCTCGGTCTTCTTAGCTCCACCTGATTCCTGTTCCCACCCTTTGCTTTAAACATCAGGAGTCTGCAGGCTGCCATCCTCAGCCCTCTTGCTTCACCCACTCCCGTTTGTTCCTCAAGTTTGACTATAGGCCCTGTGTGGAGCCCCGAGGATACGTCACATAGGTCTGCATTGCCCCTCTGCTTTCCTGTCGGAAGGCTGGGAGGCAGGAGAGATGAAGGGCTGGTGATCTGGTGGTGAAGCTTGGAAGGCAGAGTGGGGTGAAGAGAGAGGCTGACCAGGTGAGTGGACACTGCGCCCTGTTCTCTCTTCCTTGTCCCCTCTCTACTCTTCCTCTTGCTGGGGTGTCTCATTTTCTCCCTTGGCTTCAATAATCACCTGATGCACAGCTTTAGAGTTTTCTGCAAAAGTATTTCAACATTTGCCACTAAATAAATTTGCCCCAACCAGAGTCATTCTGTTCCCCTCAGATCTGATTTTTGTTCTGGCCTTTCTACCACAGGGTGATGAGCATCCATCGTCTTCCATGCCCTAAGGCACAGCGTCTCTAGAAAGCTTTTCTCTATGGCCTCTCACAAGTCAGCCACCAATTACTACTGGTTTGAACCCATGAGCATCTTTCCTTCAAACTATGTCCTTCTCACACGCAGGGCTGGCACACTCTCTCAGTCCTCACACACAGGGCTGGCACACTCTCTCAGCCCGTCTCACACGCAGGGCCAGGACACTCTCTCAGACCTCACACGCAGGACTGGCACACTCTCTCAGACCTCACACGCAGGGCCGGCACACTCTCTCAGTCCTCACATGCAGGGCCAGCACGCTCTCTCAGTCCTCTCACGCAGGGTCGGCACACTCTCTCAGTCCTCTCACGCAGGGTCGGCACACTCTCTCAGACCTCACACGCAGGGCCGGCACACTCTCTCAGTCCTCACATGCAGGGCCAGGACACTGTCTCAGCCCTTCTCACACGCAGGACTGGCACACTCTCTCAGTCCTCTCACGCAGGGTCGGCATGCTCTCTCAGTCCTTCTCACACGCAGGGCCGGCACACTCTCTCAGTCCTCATATGCAGGGCTGGCACACTCTCTCAGTCCTCACACACAGGGCTGGCACACTCTCTCAGCCCTTCTCACACGCAGGGCCGGCACGCTCTCTCAGTCCTCACACGCAGGGCTGGCACACTCTCTCAGCCCTTCTCACACGCAGGGCTGGCACACTCTCTCAGTCCTCACACGCAGGGCTGGCACACTCTCTCAGTCCTCACACACAGGGCCGGCACACTCTCTCAGCCCTTCTCACACGCAGGGCCGGCATGCTCTCTCAGTCCTCACACACAGGGCCGGCACGCTCTCTCAGTCCTTCTCACATGCAGGGCTGGCACACTCTCTCAGCCCTTCTCACAGGCAGGGCCAGCATGCTCTCTCAGCCCTCACACGCAGGGCCGGCACGCTCTCTCAGTCCTTCTCACAGGCAGGGCTGGCACACTCTCTCAGTCCTCACACACAGGGCTGGCACACTCTCTCAGTCCTCACACGCAGGGCTGGCACACTCTCTCAGCCCTTCTCACACGCAGGGCTGGCACACTCTCTCAGTCCTCACACACAGGGCCGGCACACTCTCTCAGCCCTTCTCACACGCAGGGCCGGCATGCTCTCTCAGT
>CAUYON010001215.1:0-15702 GCA_963573935.1 Arctocebus calabarensis
TGATTAGTGTATTTAGTAATAGGCAAAGGTAGAACAGCGTCAGGTCAGAAGCACTTATTCAATGATGCTAAAAGAAAACCATATTACAGTTTTTCTTGCTGTTTCCTAAATGATAACTTTAAACTTTCTTTTGGCTCATAAATGTAGGTGGTCTGTGATTGGCTGTCTTCATTGCCTGCCAGTGTGGAGGACCCACTGAATGTTTTAAATTGGATTCTCAAAGAACAAATAACAGTAAGTAGCTGAGTTCATCTCTTGGTTCTCTATTCTGTTCCATATATCTACCTCTCTGTTTTTTTTGCCAGTGATGTTTTGATCACTATCAATTTATAGTATAGTCTGAGGTCTGGTAGCATAATTCCTCCTGCTTTGTTTTTATTTCTGAGTAATGTCTTGGCTATTTGAGGCTTTTTCTGATTCCATATAAAACAAAATTATTTTTTTTGAGATCTTTAAAGTATGACAATGGAGCTTTAATAGGGATTCCATTAAGATTATATATTGTTTTGGGTAGTATGGACATATTAACAATGTTGATTCTTCCCAGCCATGAGCATGGTATGTTTTTCCATTTGTTAACATCTTCAGCTATTTCTTTTCTTAGAGTTTCATAGTTCTCATTATAGAGATCTTTTCACGGCCTTGGTTAGGTAAACTCTCAAATATTTCATCTTCTTTGGCACTCCTGTGAATGGAATAGAGTCTCTGACTGTTTTTTCAGCTTGACTATTGTTGGTATATATACAGGCTACAGATTTATGAATGTTGATTTTGTAACCTGAGACACTGCTGTATTCCTTGATCACATCTAAGAGTTTTATAGTAGAATCCCTGGTGTTTTCCAGATATACAGTCATATCATCTGCAAAGAGTGAAAGTTTGATCTCTTCTGACCCTGTGTGGATACCCTTGATCACTTTTTCATCCCTAAAGGCAATGGCTAAGACTTCCATTACAATGTTAAAAAGCAGTGGAGACAATGGGCAACCTTGCCTGGTTCCTGATTTGAGTAGAAATGATTTCAATTTAACTCCATTCAAGGCGATATGGGCTGTGGGTTTGCTGTAGATGGCCTCTATCAGTTTAAGGAATGTCCCCCCTGGACCATTTTAAGTGTTCTAATCATGAAAGGATGCTGGACATTATCAAAAGCGTTTTCTACATCAATTGAAAGAATATGGTCACTGGTTTTTGTTTATGTGATGAATTATATTTATAGATTTATGTATATTGAACCAGTCTTGAGACCCTGGGATAAAACCTACTTGTTCATGGTGTGTAATTTGTTTGATGTGTTGCTGGATTCTGTTTATTAGGATCTTGTTGAATATTTTTGCATCAATATTCATTAGTGATATTGGTCTATAATTATCTTTTCTTGTTGGGTCTTTTCCTGGTTTGGGGATCAAGGTGATGTTTGCTTCATAGACTGTGTTGGGTAGTATTCCTTCTTTTTCTTTTTTCTATTCTTTTTTGAGATAGAGCCTCAAGCTGTCACCCTGGGTAGAGTGCCATGGCATCACAGCTCATAGCAACCTCCAACTCCTGGGCTCAAGCGAGTATCCTGCCTCCGCCTACCAAGTAGCTGGGCCTGCAACAATGCCTGGTCTTTTTTTGGTTGCAGCCGTCATCATTGTTGTTTGGTGGCCAGGACTGGATTCCAACCTGCCAGCTCAGGTGTATGTGACTGGCCCCTTAGCCGCTTGAGCCACAGGCGCCAAGCCCCTTCTTTTTCTATATTTTGGAAAAGGTTGAGTAATATACGTACTAGTTCCTCTTTAAAGGTGTGGTAGAATTCTCATGAGAAGCCATCTAGTCCCAGGTCTTTCTTTTTAGGGAGATTTTGTATTGATGCTATTTCAGAACATGATATAGGCCTGTTCAATATTTCCACTTCATTCTGGATAAGTCTAGGAAGGTGGCATGCTTCCAAGTGTTGGTCAATTTCCTTCAGATTTTCATATTTCTGAGAATGAAGTTTCTTGTAATATTCATTAAGGATTTTTTTAATATCTGAGGAGTCTGTTGTTATTTTGTCTTTACATTTCTGATTGATGATATTAGAGATTTTACTCTTTTTTTCCTGGTTAGGTTAGCTAAAGGTTTATCTATTTTATTGACCTTTTCAAAAAACCAACTTTTTGATTTATTGATCTATTTTATAATCTCTTTGTTTTCAATTTCATTTAATTCTGTTTTAATTTTGGTTATTTCTTTTCTTCTGCTGGGTTTGGGATTGGAATGTTCTTCCTTTTCCAGTTGTTTGAGGTGTCCCATTAAGTTGTTAACTTCCTCTTTCTGTTGTCTTGAGGAAAGACAGAGCTATAAATTTCCCTCTTAGGAATGCCTTTGCGGTATCCCAGAACTTCTGATAATTTGTGTCTTCATTATTGTTTTGTTCCAAAAATTTGGTAACTTCCTTCTTAATCTCATCTATGGCCCAGCTATCATTCAGCATAAGGTTATTTAACTTCCATGTTTTTGTATGAATATGCAGATTCCTGTTATTACTGAGTTCAACTTTTATTGCATGATGGTGTAAGAAGATGCAAGGAATAATTTCTATTTTTTAAAATTTGCTGAGGTTAGACTTGTGACCTAAGATGTGATCCATTTTGGAGTCTGTTCCATAGGCTGATGAGAAGAATGTGTATCCTCCAGTTTTGTTAGGATGAAATGTTCTGTAGATGTCTGTTAAATCCAAATGATGAATGGTTAAGTTTAAGTCTAAAATTTCTTTGCTTAGCTTCTTTTTTGGAAGATCTATCCATCACTGCTAAAGGACTGTTAAAATCTCCTCCTACTGGGGAGCTGGAGGGAATCAAGTTGCTCATGTCTGTTAAGAGTCTCTCTTATAGGCTCAGCACCTGTGGCTCAACAGGCTAAGGTGTCAGCCACGTACACCTGAGCCGGCGAGTTTGAATCCAGCCCTGGCCCGCCAACCAACTGACGGCTGCAACCAAAAAATGGCCGAGCATTGTGGCGGGCACCTGTAGTCCCAGCTACTTGGGAGGCGGAGGCAAGAGACTCGCTTGAGTCCAGGAATTGGAGGTGGCTGTGAGCTGTGATGCCACAGCACTCTATCCAGGGTGACAGCTTGAGGCTCTGTCTCAAAAAAAAAGAAAAGAGTCTCTCTTATAAATTGAGGCACATTCTAGTTGGGTGCATAAATGTTAATAATTGAAATCTCATTATGTTAAGTGTTGCCCTTAACAAATATGAAGTGACCATCCTCATCTTTCCTGACTTTTGTTGGTTTAAAGCCTGTGAATAAAACTGCAACACCTGCTTTTTTCCAATTTCTATTTGCTCGAAATATAGACGACCATTCCTTTGCCTTGAGTCTATATTTATCTTTCAAGGTATGATGAGATTCTTGTATGCAGAAGATATCTGGCCTGAGTTTTTGTATCCAGTCAGCCAACCTGTGCCTCTTTAGAGGGCAATTGAAGGCATTCACATTAATTGTAAATATGGATAAGCCTGGTAGAATGTTAGAAATCGAGTTTTTCGAAAGTCCAGTGGACATTTTTAATCCTTTAGCCATTGTGGTAGTTGGACTTTGATCAAAAGTTTCTGAGTGAGTTTACTTTTGTGGTGGAGGATTGCGCTGGTCATTATTATGGAGGATAGGTCTGAGAATATGTTGGAAAGCTGGTTTAGTTATGGCAAATTTCTTCAACATGTGAATATCATTATTTAATTTCTCCATTATAAATGAATCTCAGTTTAGCTGGATACAGATCTTGGGTTGAAAGTTATTTTGTTTTAGGAGATTAAAAGTTGATGATCACCCTCTTCTAGCTTGAAAGTTTTCAGCAGAGAGATCAGCAGTCATTCTAATATTCTTCCCCTTGTAGGTTATGGTTTTCTTATGTCTGGCTGCTTTCAGAATTTTCTCCTTCATAGTAACTTTAGTGAAGTTAATTATGGTGTGCCTTGGGGATGTCTTATTCAGCTTGAGTTGTGCTGGGGTTCTGAAACTGTCTGCTATCTGAATTTAAGAATCTCTTGGCATGTCTGTTAAGTTCTTCATAATCTCATGAAAAAAAGCCTCTGTGCCTTTCAAGGTAACTTTGTCACCTCCAGGGATTCCTATAAGGCAAATATTAGTTGTCTTCAAATTATCGCAGAGCTCTCTGAGAGAATGATCTGTTTTTGCTCTCCATTTCTCTTCCTCTTTGAGAGTTTGGGAGCATTGGAAAGTTTTGTCTTCAATGTCAGAAATTCTTTCTTCTGCTTGGTCCATTCTGTTACTGAGGGATTCTACTATATTTCTCAGATCTTTGAGGGCTTCAAATTCTTGTCTCAATATGTCAAAATCTTTGGTGAGTTTATCTTTGAATTCATTGCATTCTTGAGACAACTTTTGAATTGTTCCTTGAATTTCTAATTCCAATTTTACCTCCATTCTATTAATCTTATTTGCAATCCAAATTCTGAATTTGATTTCTGACATCTCAGCCTTTTGTTTATGAATGGGATCGTCAGTTGTGTCCACCATATCGTTCCTTGGGGGAGTTTATCTACTCAGGTTATTCATGCTACAGGAGTTTTTGCACTGATTCCGCCCCATGATTATTTTACACGGTTTGGCTAGATAAGCAGTTAAGGTAAAGTTGAATTCGGGGTCCTCCTGGGTTAGTGATTAACTAGCCCTTTGTTTAAGAGCTGGGACTGATGTCTGTACCTTTTCTCCTAGAGTTTTATAAAGAACCTGTATAGTGGTATGGGCTGACACACTGGGGACTTGCTTGGTGTGGTGGGGCTAAGTAGTTCTGTCTTGTTTTCAGCTGGTCTCTGTCCTACGCTAGTGAATCAGCTACTCTGGGTTGAAGTCTCAGCTGTGGAGAAAATACCAGCAATTAAGTCACCTCACCCACCACCGGCAAGAACTGGAAAAATAAAATCAAACCTTCGCACAACCAGCACCCAGGGTGACACTTTGGATAGTCCTCAGGTGATTGGTCCAGCCCGAGAGATCCAAATCAATTGTTCCAGTCAGCACCCCATCTCAAGTGGGAGAGTTCAAGAGGTTTCTGGCAACTAGATAGCAGGAGTCTGCTATCAGCTCAAGTATGACTCATTTTTGTGCTCTGTGGAGTCAGAAGGAGCTCCTCAGCAAACGAATTAGTCTGGGAAGATTGTTGCCTCTTTTTCCACCTTGCACCTCTGTCACACCCAGGCACTGGTAATCTTGCAGGCCTGTAACCCAGTTCCCTCCAAAGAGCAGATGCTCCTCCAGGGGTTTGTACCTGCCTGAGTCACAGGGAGATCTCTGTGTCCTTGGCCAGGCCTCCACACTCTGCCACCATCCGGCAGGGGAAGCTGGGGCAGTTCACTCAGTTCCAGTCCTGCCCCTAATTGATGTTGCTGACACTTACATTTTTGCAGAATTTGTGATTCTGTCCTGGCTATCTTCCCCTGTAGACCAAATGCCATTTGAGTTCAAAGAAACCGTGACTCAGCCCCGGTCTGTGCTGCTGCCAAGAGCTGGTGTGTCTGTCTCCTCTATGGTCTGTGTTGGGTTGAGTGCGGTTAGAGCTCACACTCGGCTCTGAGTTCCAGCATCTACCCACCTGTCTTTGTCTCAGCTATGATCCCCTGAGGGCTGAGTGCTTCTTAGGCTCACTAAAGCAGTCCACTGGCTCAGCCCCACCCTGGGAGTATGCCATCTCGGCACACATGTCTTCTATTCTCCATCCCCGCTGCACCGTGCCCAGGTAGGTACCACTTCAGGCATACCCTTTACTTACGGGGCCTGCGTTACTATTCCAGATCTGTTCTGCCGGTGTCTGCCATGGGAGAAGATACTTGGCTTTCTCTGGTTGCCCATAGAGACAGGCAGTATCTCTCCAAAATATCCCCAGGGGTGTGAGCTCTATTGTTCACACTGCTGCCACTGTTGCTCTGTGTCACAGGGCACCACCTCTCCCTCTCCTATATGGATTCTTCAGTCCACTGTCTTCTCCTTACCCCCATGCTTCAGACCTGCAATAGCCCACACCCTGTCCACACCTCTTGAGAAAATGCCCAAGAATCTGGACTCCATGGGGGACAAGCTTTCAGACCTTGGAGTCAGAGTGAAGGGGAGTGATGTGAGTTCAGAATTGCAGGTACAGAATATATATAGTTTTATGCCTGGTAGGAGATTGCCATGGCACCCCATTAGGGGAAGGAGGTCTGGTTTTTAGAGGGTCTCTCCTGTGGAATAAAATGGGAGGATGTTTGACCTCTGCTCACTTGTTTGTAGAGAATATACTGGGAGCCATTCCTTGGGGGAGGGGACTCCTGTCCACTTGGCAACGGATTTTGTACCTATTGTTTTTATCCTTGGGGTTGTAGCTTGTCTCAGCAGGGTTGATGTGTATTCTTCAACCTTCTCTCTTGGCTCAGCTCCAAACCATCAGCTGACTTGCTAAACTTCTGTTCTTTAATTCTCCTTCTGGATGGAAACCTCTGTGGAAAGCTGGCTCTAGTCAGCCATCTTGCCTCTGACCCCCAAGAATCCCTGAATCTTTTTATTTTGCCCTCTTGAACACTTGCTGTCATGTTTAAAAGCCCCAGGGAAACTATGAATGAGAGAATACTGGAGCGGAGAAGAGAGAAAGAGAGGTGTTATCACACTCTAAGCAAGCTGACACCGTGCCTCACAGCCTTAGACATATTACTGAGACCATCTTAGACCCTTTAGTGCCTCGCCAGCTGCTAACTGACCACAGCGACAAGTAGCCCAGGTGAGATTATCAGAACTTTCCAATCCCTTACAGAATTGTGACAAATAATAGTAATTTTTTAGCTACAAAGTTTTGCAGTGGGGTTTGCTAAACAATAGATGATTTACAGCTAGACTAAAAATGTGTTCAGTTACAATCCAAAATTAAAGACTGAGAAAAAGAATATTTCATAATCCATACTGTAAAATGTCCCCCTCAAAGATTTCTAAGTTTGAAAAACTGTTTTTTCACTCACTATCCTGAGTAGGTTACTGTGGTGTTTTCTAAATGTAAAAGAGTCTTAAAATAGCCATAGAGTTTATGTGAGTAGCCATACCAGCTGGTTTCACTTATCTGATGTACTTGATACTTCAAAAATCACTTAGGAAGAACAATTACTTAGCTTAAACAAGCCTGAGGAAAAGAGTCCTAATGTGCTGATGACCAAATGACCTAATCTTTTTATTTATGTATTTTTTTTGAGGTTGCTGTGAGCTGTGATGTCATGGCATTCTATTTATTTAAGAAAGAGTCTCAAGCTGTTGCCCTGGGTACAGTGCCATGGTGTCATGGCTCACAACAACCTCAAAGTCTTGGGTTTAAGTGATTCTCTTGCCTCAGCCTCCCAAGTAGCTGGGACTACAGGCACCCGCCACAGTTCTCATTGTTGCTTAGCTGGCCTGGGCTGGGTTTGTACTCACCACCCTTGTTGCATGTGGCTGACACCGTAACCACTGTGCTATGGGCACCAAGCCAAATGACCTTATCTTGCTTTCTTCCCTTCTCTTAAAGAACACATTGGCAGTCTTCAATCTTATTTTTAATTTTCTCCAGTTTTTCTCTCTGGTATTTGTTTAAGGAATTTCTCTAATTTATCAGACTATATCTAAATGCTTTCTTTCCAATTCTGACATGTAAATATTTCCTCATTTCTGCTTATTTGATTATCCCCAAATCGGTATCTACAGTCCAGATGTCTCTCCCAAGAGCAAAGCTTGTATAACTACCTGACAGAAAATCTCTTCTTGAGAATACTGGGAAGTCAGTACAAAGTTGAACTTATTATTTGCTCCACTTCTCCTACCCCTTTACCATTCTCTTTCTTTCCTTTTACAGTCTTAGACTAAATCTCACACCATTACTTCTAGGAGAACTTAATAGAATTTCCAAGGTCACATCAGGAGCTAAATTTTTCTTGACATTTTCAAATTGGGTTAGATGTACTTTTGGCAACTTACCTTTTTAATACAGTTGTTCCTTGGTATCCAAGGGGAACTGGTTCCAAGACTCCCAGAGGATACAAAAATATGCAGATGCTCAAATCCTTCATATAAAATCCATATATAAAAGGGCATAGTATTTGCACATAACCTGTGCACACCCTTCCATACATCTGACATATTTTCCAGATTACATATAATACCTAATACAATGCAAATGCTATGTAAATAGTTATTATACTCTATTTTTTAGGGACTAGGACTAAAAAAAGACTACACGTGTTCAGTATAGATGCTTTTTTTCTCTCAAATGCTTTTGATCTGAAGTTGTTTAAATGCATAGATTCAGAACCCAAGAGTCAATGAATTCATGGGTCAACTGAATACATTACTATAATTGTTACTTCTCACCTTATTATTTCAACAAATACAACACGTAAAGTGCTGATAGATGAGACAATGAAGAAAAATAAAGCAGGGGAGAAGCTGCATCCACCTAGTGGAAGGGATGCCCTTCTCAGTTTGCATCAAAAGCTGCTCTCTATGTTTGTGTGTGTGGCACATATAAGTTGGTAGGGATCTGTAGGCACTTATGGATTTTACCCTGTTGAAAAGGAAAGCTCCTGAAAGTTTTTGAGCAAAGAAGTAACATGACCTGATTCGTGTTGATATGATATACTAGTAGCTAGATGAAGAATCAGCTGTACGGAGGAAAGGAAAGACCTAGGGAGAAAAGACCAATATTGCTATAATACAATGGCCCTCAACTGGGGGGAATTTTGCCATTCTGTCCTTTTCCCAGGACACATGTCACTGTCTGGTGGTATTTTCTGGTTGTCACAACTGTTGGAGCAGGTTGCTACTTGCACCTGGGATGCTGCTAAACATCCCACAGCGCACACAAGCCAAGTCTTCACCCCAACATTATTGGACCCAAATGTTAACAGCGCTGAGGTTGAGAAACTGCTGTAGTTTGTGATGGAATGAAGTTTGGAACAAAATAGTAGTAGTGAGAGTTGCAGAAATGCTTAGCTTCTGGATATATTTTAAAAGTAAGGCTGACCATAGCTGCTGAAGGATTAAATATAAGAAGGGGGGGGGGGAAGGAATCGAAACTGACATCAGAGTTTCTTGCCTGAGCAATGAGAACAATGAAGTTCCTCATATTGAGATGGGAAGAATGTGGGAAGAGCAAGAAAGTAGCAGGTGTTTTTGTTTGGAGGTGAACAGAAAAGCCTAATTGGACTGAAGTATTCAGGTTGGAACATAATTAAATTTGAAATTCCTAGTTGGCATCAAGTTAATACTACAGATAGGCAGGAGGCTACATGAGTTTGAAGTTCAGGGTTAGAGGCTGGGGCTGAAGATATGAACTTTGGAGTTGAAGCTTCTATAGAGTATTTAAAGCTACAGGACAGGATAAAGATGATTTAGGGAATGAATGGAAATTGAGAAGAAATCTGAGTCCTGACCCACTCCTAAGAGGAGGAAACAGCAAAAGTTACTGAAAAGGAAAAACCAAGAAGTAAGTGGAGAAGTGAGTACGAGAGAATGATCAACTGTGTTAAATGCTGCTGCAAGGTCAAGGAAAGTGAGCACTGGGAAACAACCAGGTCTGGGAACATGGAGGCCAATGCTGATGTAAAAATGAGTGTTTCCAAATAGTTGGGAGATAGGATGAAAGTTTGCCTGATCTAAATTCAAGAGAGCGAATAGCAGGAGAGGGTAGATATATAAATAATGAAATACTCTCTTGAGGCCATTTCTTGTAAAGCTGAATGAGTAAAGAAATAGGGTTCTGGACAGGGATTTTTTTCTCCTCCCAACTTCTTTATGTATTCAAACATATACAAAGTTTAAAGAACAGTATGACAATTACCCTTTTTTTTTAGACAGAGTCTCACTATGTTGCTCTTGGTAGAGTACCATGGTGTCACAGCTCACAGCAACCTCAAACTCTTGGGCTTAAGTGATTCTCCTGCCTCAGCCTCCCAAGTAGCTGGGACTACAGATGCCTGCCACAGCACCTGGCTATTTTTGGTTGCAGTTGTCATTGTTTAGCTTGCCTGGGCCAGGTTCAAACCCGGCTCCCTCCGTGTACGTTACTGGTGCTGTAACCACTGTGCTTCTGGCGCTAAGCCGACAATTACTCTTTTATTTATCTCATATGTTCAATGTTTAAAGCTGTTTCAGTTTTACCTATATGTACTATGTATATATCTTAAAGATAACTTTTTTCCTCTAAATACATTTCAGATGTACCTTCTAAAATAAGTCCATTCTACATCATCATAGTAACAATTACCACATCTAGAAACATTTAAAAAATTTATTCCCCAATATATTCTATAGTTGGGCATATTCAAATTTCTCCAATATGTGTTTTGCAAACCAAGATCAAATCAAAGTCTATGTATTGCATTTGGTTGTCATATTTCCTCAGTCTCTACTATTAAATGATAATGACTTTTTGAAAAGACCTTAGAAAATGGATTTGACTGACTTTTTGTCATTCCATTTAACCTGTTTTTCTATTCTAGAAGGACAGTTGTTCAAGATAGTGAATATATTTATTACTTCTGGCACAACAATCTAAAATTAACATTTCTCAACTTTACTGTATCTCTCTGCCCTTTCATTGACAAAATCCTCAATTTATTCCAAGGCTTTTTTTCATTTAATCATCACCTTTTAGCTCTGAAGGCTCAACGAAGCAACTTCCAGGGTTCATATTCAGAAAAAATGTACTACCATCTCTCATTTACCATAAGAATTCATAGGAGAGCCCATCTTCAAGCTAATCAGTACCCAAAACAAACATCATTTTATTGATTAATCATGACAAATTACATTTGGAAAGTAAAATGAATTTCCTAAAATTTCTTTCCTGATTAGCAAAATAGTGCTTCTAAACACTTGAGGGTGAAAGCTGTTGTCAATATATCTCCCTGACTGGAAATTGTGACATCAAAATGAATTCACTGGGTCTGGTGCTGGTATGCTCCACACTTCCTTCTACCTATGTAGTAAATGGCTTGTATCCAGATGAGAACATACATTACACTAATATTTGAGCTTCTGTAACTGGTCACTCACATCTGTAAGTTCCTCAATTTAAAATGTTAACTGACCAACACCACTATGGTAGAATTCTGAATAACATTTAAGTATTCCCAGTTTATCTTAAAAACATCTTTTGCCATAGTATTCAAACTATTATCATTTCCATTGTGTTAAAAAGCTATAAAAACAGAGGACAAATGAATAGCATAATCCTTAATTCAACCAACATTTCAAGTTCCCTCTAACCTACATTAAAATTGTTTTGCTATTTTACATTACCTAAAATTATTTAGTATATTATAGAAAATTAAATTATATTCTTAACCATTTTATTTTACTGATGTGGACTTCTTTAATTTAAGGTCTGGCATTAGTGCTGTAAATCATGCTACAGCACTCTACCCAGGGCGACAGCTTCAGGATCTGTCTCAAAAAAAAAAAAAAAAAAATTGTGGCTATTATCATTTTATAATAGATTTGCCTATAGATCACCTGAATTTTCAGACTACCTGAAAGAACATGAAAACTGAGAGTAATCCTTGATCACACTATGTAAATTACTGATTCAGACAGAGAACTAGACAATAAGTAAGGGCTAGTAGTAAAAACATCATCCTTTGGACATACTCTCTCAACCTTTCCTCCAGCTAAGAAATTTTATGTTAATATATACAAAAGTACAATTGTTTCACAAAAGTATCATTAAATAATTGTATTGGGCTATTAGACATTATTAAATTACTTACTCTGCAAGGTATAAAATTAAACCACCAAGTTATATATAATTGTAGTACCCAGTCTCCAAAATTGCCTCCTGGTATTTATAGCTTTGTGTAGGTTCTCTCCCACGTGGACTCAAGGTAGGTCTGTGCAACCCATAGGCTGTAGCATAGTGATTGTAGCTTACTTCTGAAGTTAAGTTATAAAAGATATTGTGCTTTCTGCCTCTGAGATCACTTGCTGAGGATAAGTGAGGACACTCAGGCAGCTTCAGATGACTGCAACCATATGGAAGTTCTCTGGCCTGGAATCATCCAGCTAAACTACTCTCAGATTTCTGACTATCAAAAACTGCATAAAATAACAAATGCTTGTTTTAAGCTATATTGTGGTTATCTGTTACATAGCAAAAGATAGCTAATACAGTAATATACACTGACTTAACTGATTGAAGTTGTAGTAACTTTATAACTTCTAATTTAGGTACTAAAATCATAGCTTCCTGATGGAAGATACTTTAAATGTATTAACAAATACTGCTTAAGTACTACAAAGAGCATGAAAGCTCTTTCATATTCCACATGAAGCTTCCTTACTGTAATGCTCATGGCCAATCTCTACTCTCTCGTTAACTCCTTCCTAGGGTAGGAGAAGTGAATGATGTGATAGCAAATTTGGAGAAGAAATTCTGAGACTCAGCCACTTCTCTCCTTCTCATTTGGGATTTGACTGACTGAAGACAGCCATTGTTTTGGCTCGCTCTGTCACACAGTGAATGTAGTAGGACAACTCTATTCCACAGATAGAGAAACTTGAGGTTTAAATCTGCCTTATTTGGAGTGCAATACTAGAAAGCTCATTATTGCGGCAAACTTCAGCCACCTTTTCCAAACCACTTTTTTGGCAGTTAAACTTACATTTCAATTTTCACCTATTTGATTTAGCTGTATCCAAACAGACAGATTTCTTAAAAAGGGTGAGGGAAGCATTACTTCTAAACTAAGTATTTTGTGCACTCATGGAGTTTATGGTATATTTTGGGTGTAAACTAAAACATTTGAAGGGTTTCAAATATGAACTACAAAAAGCACATGATTAATAAATAGATGAGAAATTGTGATTGTTGATGAGTATTAGAAAATCCAAGGATAGAGCCAGGCGTGGTGGCTTACCCTGTAATCCTAGCACTCTGGGAGGCTGAGGCAGGTGGATCACTTGAGCTTAAGTGTTCACGACCAGCTTGAGCAAAGTGAGAACACATTTCTACTAAAAATAGAAAAAAACTAGCAGGTGTAGTGGGGGGCACCTGTAGTCCCAAGTGCTTGGGAGGCTGAGGCAAGAAGATCTCTTGGGACCAAGACTTTGAGGTTGCTATGAGCTACAGTGCCATAGTCCTCTACCCAGAGCAACAGAGTGAGACTCTGTCTCAAAAAAAAAAGGAAATCTGAAGGAGAAAAAAACAGAGGGTTGGCCCTATGTTAAAATTATAAAAGGGATCCAAGCAAATACAGTTTCAACAAGTTCTCAATATATAGCTGACCCTTGAACACAGGTCTAAACTACATGGGTCCCCTTATACGTGGAGTTTTTAAAATAAAAATTAAATCAGTGTCCCTGCCTTTCGTGCCTTTTTCCACCTCCTTCAGCTTGTCTGCTTCTGCCAGCCCCAGGAAGTTGGACCAACCCCTCCTCCACCTTCTCCTCAGCCTACTCAACATGAGGATGACAAGAAATACCTTTAGGATGACTTACACTTACCCTTAACGAACAGTAAACATATTTTCTCTTCCTTATGATGTTAGTAACATTTTCTCTTTATGTTATTAGAAAGGCTTCCAGTCAACAGCGGACTGCCAGAAGCTTTTTGGGGAGTCAAAATTTATGTGTGGATTTTTGAGAGCGTGGGGGGCGGACAATCCTCTACATTGTTCAAGAGTCAACTATAATGCTGACTTAAACTCATAATTTATATGGTGAGTGCCACAACTTTGCAAAAGAGAAAACTTCTTGGAGCCAGCAAGGGAAAGGTTATAGCAAACACAATGTAAAGGGTATACACACGCAGGGTTTAGGTGAGGTGGAAGATGATGAGGGCCAAATGACACCTGCTATGGGGGCATATTAACTGCCAGACACTGGTCTACATACTACCTCATTTAAAATACAGTAATTTCATTTCATATATGGAAAAACTGAGGCTCAGAGAGGTTACATAATTTTTCCTGAGGCCACAAATGCAGTTAAATGCAGAGGTGGGATTATTTTCATTTTACGGTGAAATTGAACCTCAGGGAGGTTAAATATTTTCTCTGAAGTAACACAATTGGAAAGTGGCAGACCTAGGATTAATAAATCACCAAGTTTAAATGAGGTCTGTGAATATAAAGCCTATATTTATTTTATATAAGAGTGGGAGGAGAAGGTCTTTTATAGCCCACATTTTAACTTGTGATGTGATCATAGAATATATTAAAAACCACAAATGGCTTAACAATCCCTTTTTAGAAAATGAGTCTGTTTTCACCATTCAATGATTTTTGTCTCAACTAACCAGTTTACTAAACAATAACTAGCTCCAATTAGCAATCAGTTAGAATTCAAACATTAAATTGAACCACAACTTACCTACTAGCTGGCAATTATCTACCTACAAAAAAGTCAAATTCTATTTATGGTTAGCTTCATTTTTATTTTATTATTTACTTATTTATTTATTTAGAGTCTCACTTTGTCCCCTTTGGTAGATGCTATGGCATCATAGCTTACAGCAACCTCAAAGTCCTGGCCTCAAGCCATTCTAACAGGTGTACGCCACAACATTTTTAGAGATGGGAGTCTTCCTCTATCTCAGGCTGGTCTTGAATTCCTGAGCTCAAATTATCCACTCGCCTCAGCCTCCCAGAGTGTTAGGATTATAGGCGTGAGGCACCGATAAGCCCATATTATATTATTTTTTAATCTAACTTGATTTAATTTTTTGAGACAGAGTCTCACTTTGGTGCCCAGGGCAGAGTGCCACCGCCTCAGCCTAACTCACAGCAACTTCAAATCCCTGGACTCAAGTAATTCTCCTGCCTTAGCCTCCCAAGTGGCTGGACTACAATGCCTGCCACAATGTCTGACTAATTTTTTCTGTTTTTAGTAGAAACAGAGTCTTGCTCACGCTGCTCCTGAGCTCAAGGGATCCTCCCACCTTGGCCTTTCAGGATTACAGGTGTGAGTCCTCGTGCCTGGCCTATTTTATTTTATAAACAGGGTTACCGAGGCTGAAATACAGTGGCTATTCATAGGCACAATCTCCTTACTGACCAGCATGGAGTTTTAACCTGTTCCATTTCTGACCGAGGTTTCCCTGGGCAACCTGGTCGTCCCGTTTTCAGAAGATTATCCTATTGATGCTGAACTTACTGCAGATACCTCAATAGGCATACTGCACTCTACCCAAGAACTCTTGGATTCAAGCAATCCTCCCGCCTCAGCCTTCTGAGTAGCTGGGACTATAGGTGCACACCACCTCACTCCAGCTAACCTCGATTTTAGAAGTAACTGTTTAAGGCAAAAGTAATTTTACTTGTAACTGAGATTTTTAAAGATTGTTTTATTACAATGCTTTCTAAGAGTCCTTTGTGGTAATAATATTGACCACAATATTATTGTGGTAATAAAATGATAAAGGAATATTTTACAAAGTGATGTTAAATATTCATTCATCTCTATTCTCCATCTATAAGGACTTCAGTTCTATTTTTTCTTATCTTCAAGACCAAAGTAAAAATTCAACTCTATGAGGCTCCTCTTGTCATTAAAATTAATCATCTTGGCTCAGCGCCTGTGGCTCAACGGGCTAAGGCGCCAGCCACGTACACCTGAGCTGGCGGGTTCGAATCCAGCCCAGGCCTGCCAAACAACAATGGTGGCTGCAACCAAAAAATGGCCGGGCGTTGTGGCGGGCGCCTGTAGTCCCAGCTACTTGGGAGGCAGAG
>CAUYON010001217.1:0-17862 GCA_963573935.1 Arctocebus calabarensis
ACTTTGCTAAGAAGAATATGTTCCAGCTCCATCCATGTAAACATGAAAGAGGTAAAGTCTCTATCTTTCTTTAAGGCTGCATAGTATTCCATGGTATACATGTACCACAATTTATTAATCCATTCGTGGGTTGATGGGCACTTGAGCTTCTTCCATGACTTAGCAATTATGAATTGGGCTGCAATAAACTTTCTGGTACAGATGTCTTTGTTATAATGTGATTTTTGGTCTTCTGGGTATATACCTAGTAAAGGAATTATAGGATCGAATGGCAGGTCTATTTTTCGATCTCTTAAGTACTCTCCAAACATCCTTCCAAAAGGAACTTATTAGTGTGTATTCCCACCAGCAGTGTAGAAGTGTTCCCTTTTCTCCACATCCACGCCAACATCTCAGGTTTTGGGATTTTGTCATGTGAGCTAATCTTACTGGAGTTAGGTGATATCTCAAAGTAGTTTTAATTTGCATTTCTCTGATGATTCAGGATGGTGAGCATTTTTTCATGTGTCTGTAGGCTGTGTGCCTGTCTTCTTTAGAGAAGTTTCTCTTCAAGTCCCTTGCCCACCCTAAGATGGGATCACTTGTTCTTTTCTTGCTAATACATTTGAGTTCTCTGTGGATTCTGGTTATTAAACCTTTGTCGGAGGCATAACTTGCAAATATTTTCTCCCATTCTGAGGGCTGTCTGCTTGCTATGCTTACTATGTTCTTGGCTGTACAGAAGCTTTTTAGTTTGATCAGATCCCAGTAGTGTATTTTTGATACTGCTTCAATTGCCTGGGGAGTCCTCTTCATAAAATATTCACTGAAGCTAATTCCTTCAAGAGTTTCCCCTGTGCTTTCTTCTAGAATTTTGATAGTTTCATGTCTTAAGTTTAAATCTTTAATCCAGTGAGAGTCTACCTTAGTTGATGGTGAGAGGTGTGGGTACAGTTTTAGTCTTCTACAGGTCGCCAATCAGTTCACCCAGCCACCATTTGCCAAATAGGGAGTCTTTTCCCCACTGAATGTTTTTAATTGGCTTGTCAAAGATCAAGTAATGGTAAGTAGCTGGATTCATCTCTTGGTTCTCTATTCTGTTCCAAACATCTACCTCTGTGTTTTTGTGCCAGTACCATGCTGTTTTGATCACTATTGATTTATAGTAGAGTCTCAGGTCTGGTAGTGTGATTCCTCCTGCTTTGTTTCTATTTCTGATAATGTCTTGGCTATTCAAAGTTTTTTTCTGATTCCATAAAAAATGAAGTATTATTTTTTCAAGATCTTTAAAATATGACAATGGAGCTTTGATAAGAATTGCATTAAAATTATATATTGCTTTGGTTAGTATAGACATTTTAACAATGTTGATTCTTCCCAGCCATGAACATGGTATATTTTTCCATTTGTTAACATTTTCAGCTGTTTCTTTTCTTACAGTTTCATAGTTCTCTTTATAGAGATCTTTCACATCCTTCGTTAGGTAAACTCCCAAGTATTTCATCTTCTTTGGCACTACTGTGAAAGGAATATAGTCCTTGACTGTTTTTTTGGCTTGACTATTGTTGGTATATATAAAGGCTACAGATTTATGGGTGTTGATTTTGTAGCCTGAGACATTGCTGTATTCCTTGGTTACTTCTAAAAGTTTTGTAGTAGAATCCCTGGTGTTTTCCAGATATACAATTACATTGGCTGATTTTGAGCGAAGTAGATTGCCCTCTAATGTGACGTGCTTCATCCAGCTAGTCAAAAGCTTGAATAGTAGAAAAAGGCAAGTGTTCCCCAAGAGAAAATTCTCTAGAAGGCAGGCTTTAAACTTGATCTACAATGTCAGTTCTTCCAGTTGGTTCTACAGCAGAAAGCCTTCAGACTCAAACTGGGACACTGGCTTTCCTGGAACTCCAGCCTGCTAGCCTTTGAACTAAACTGTAGTGATGAGTTTTCTAGGTTTCTGGTCCTACCTGGAAGTGCTTGGATTTAACAGCCTTCAGAGTCATATGAACCAATTCTTTATGATAAATCTCTTTCTATATATGCACACATTCTATTGGTCCTGTTTTTCTGGGGAAGACTGATTAATATGCCAATTACCATGTATCAGAGAAATTCAGATAACAATACAATTTTATAACCATAAGATTCACGTAACTTAAATATAATAATAAAGTATAGTGGCAACTCAAGAATTATGGTGAGAGTGTAAATTGGTAAAATTTCTTCTGAAAACAATTTAGCATTGTTTTGTGAAAATTAAAATTTGTGTGATATTTGACCCAGAAAATTTTTCTTTCAGTCTGTACCCAGGAAAAACTTGCGTGCACACACCTCTGATGCATGCATGTATAATAATGTTCACAGCACAATTATTTAGAATGCCTTAAAACTGTGATTATGACAAAGATCACCCAACATCTTAATGTATAAATAATTCATAGAACATTTAAACAGTAGAATACTGTAAAGCAATGAATGAAAATGAACGAATCATGGCTACTTGTACCAATATGTAATATTTATATTTTAAAAACGTGATGATTGAAAAAAAATCAAAGGAGAGGAACCAGGCATGGTTATTCATGACTATAATCTTAGAGACTCATGAGGGTGGGCAGATCACTTGAGCCCAAGTAGTTCAAGGCTTCAGTGAGCTATAATTTAGCCACTGAACTCCTGCCTGGGTGACAGAAAAAGACCCTCATCTCTAAAGAAAGGTAAAAAAAAAGGAAAAATTGAAGTAGGAATTCAGTATATATGAAGTTCAAAAGTATGAAATATATTTCAACATATTGTTTAGGGAGAATGGTAAGCCATAGTGTAAAGCATGACATGATAAATACAAAACTCATTAAATGAGGAGGAAGGGACATGTGGGAAAGACAAGTTACCTAGAAGGTATTGGTATTTAAAAAAATTTTTATTGTGTGTATGTGTGTTTAAAACTCTTTTAGATGTATTTTATGATTAAAAGTTTATGATTATGAGGTTATTTTTACCATAAGTCTTGAAAATTAACAATTCTGCGTTGGTAGTGTGAAGAGTAATTCTCAAAAGAACAAGGGATTCTCGCCATTTCTTTCAAAATATCATGTAAACTGAAATAATCCTGCTAGCCTTCAACTCAGTTGATCTGTTTAAACAATTCCTTTTAAAGAACTAATTCTGGTAATCAAATATTATTAAAAAGGCACTCAATGTTTTACTTGGAGAAGGAAGGAAAAAAGAAAGGAAGGAAGGAAAGGAGGGGGTGAGGGAGGAACAAACAAAGAAAGACAAAAAGAAAGAGAAAGAAGGACGAGAAAAGGAAGGGAGGGAGGGAGGAAAGAAGGGAGGGAAGGAGAAAGGAGGAAAAGAGGGAGGGAGGGAGGAAGAGAGGGAAGAGGGAAAGAGTGAGAAAGGAAGGAAAAAAGGAAGGAAGGAGGGGAAGGGGAGAGAGAGAGAGAGAGGGAGGAAGGAAGAAAAAAACAAGGAAGGAAGGGAGAGAGGAAGGAATGGATAGAGGGAGAGAAGAAGGAAGGAAGGAACAAAAGAAGGAAAGAAGGAAGGGAGGGAGAGAGGGAAGGAAAGAAAGGAAAGAAGATAAATCCACATTGTAACTATGAGGAAAAATTCCCTTCTCTTACCTACTCTATTATGTCCTAACCTTTGAATGATAAGTGGCTTACTAGGTCACCTTTTCATAAGGTCTGCCTACCAGATCCCACATTAATGTTCACTCTGTCCTTTCTATAACTCTTCTCTGTCTCTGTATTTCTTTCTTTCTCTCCCTTTATTGAGGAGTATACTAGCCACATAGAATATATTTTGAATATCTCCATTTTCTTTCTATTGCTGGTTTATTTGTATAAGATTGAAATATTTTCTTTTTTGAAAAGTGTTCTCCAAAACCTTCTAGATTTAGTGTCTTCTGAGGGCTGGTATCTGACTACTAATCCAATTTTTTTTATTGTTTCTTGTTTCTTTGTGTTTTCTACTTCCCTTTGAGTCAATTTAATTACTTAGTTTTTAAATTATTTTCATTTAATATTTGTAAAGCACCAATCTACAGTTTTTTTTGTAGTAATATCATTATTTCAAAATTTTCTTTTGTGTCTGAGTTTTGACCTATTTTTCATTCCAAACATTGTTTGTTTCTTTTCCTCCTTGTTCAGTGTTACTGGAAGTTTGCTTATGTAATATCATTTCAAAAAAAGTAGTTTTAAAAGTGTGTAATTATTTGATTAAATCGTAACTGAGTACATTAATATAATCATGGGGTACAATGTGCTAAAGTATGTGATTTTTAAATTTGTTTTCTACTTTTTTGGTTTCTGCTATTGAGTTGACCTCTTTCTTTCTACTTAAAAAATTACTTTTCAGTTCTTTTTCTAGTTTCTTAATACAAATCTTTTAGTCAATCATTTTTAAAACTTAAAAAAGATCCAATATTAAAATAAGCTTTAAATACTGTTTTTAAGTTTAAATTTTTTCAGAAGCCCTTTTATTATATTTAAGCTACAAGCTGTCCTGAGTTATGGCAGCATGCCAGGAAAAATATTAACCCGTTTTCTAAATACTAGACATTGTACTGAATTTTTAGTGCTTAAAAACAAAAAATTCAGTCTAAGATGGGAAAAGAGGGAAAGAAATGTGCTTTTTGTCCTCTCAGTTCAGTTCAGGAAGCGATAACAACAGGTATTATTCATGAATTATCACATTTTATGACTTCCCACAGTTATTCAAATATGCTTCAGAAACTTGAGATTTATTCCAACATAGAGGTTTTTATTTCCCTTGGGTAAAGATAGGCTCTACTTTAAAGACATTTGACAATGAAAGAATTTTTATTTCTTTATGTCAAATAGTAATGAAGAAGGAACTGATATTTAGCAAGAAAAGCAGAAAAACCCAACAAGGGAATATATTTCATATTATAAATACCAGGGTTAAATTAAATTAAATATTACTTGGGAACTTGGCCTTAGTTGGTTAGCTGGACATGAAGCTGTTTGTTTAGGTCACTAGGACAGAATTAAGCTTCCCAATATAATAGTGTAAAGCATTTTATGGCACAGCCTCTGAATAAGAAAAAGTACTTTGGCTGTTTTTATGTCATTCTCTTCATTCCTTATGCACCAGATAGCCTTTTCTAACCTCTACAATCAGCTTTGAAGATTTGCAAATGATCTGGAAAATGTAACTTATAAAACCACACTTATATTGTTGCTGATAGATTTAAGAAGTCAACTTTGCCAGCAATCTCTTTGAAAAATGATTGTTTGATTGCGAGATGTACCTGCTTGGACTTTGAAATAGCAAGTGCTAGTGAGTCAGTGTGGCTGGGGTAGCTGTGGAGAATGAGGAAGGGAAGCTGCTGAGCAATGGAGTGTTACCAGCATTGTAAGAGGCCAAGTCCACAAGCCACACTCATGTTTCTGCCAGCAGTATCCAGAATACCTGACTAGCAACAGTGTGACCAGTGGTGACAAGTCTAGCAGTTGTGGGACAGAGGAAGACAGCATCTTTGGCATTTATAGCCTGGGTGATAAACCTGAAGAAGAGAAGAAAGGGTAAGTCAAAAGAGCCTTAGCAGGCCAGAAGGAAAATGGTAGGTACCATATCATAACCAAGGATAATTATGAGTACCACCTGAGGAATCTGTCAAATAATTAAGAGGGAAGTCCTTACTTTTTAGGTGATTTTGGCACAGGAAATCACAAGAGACACATTTTGATGGTCAGGATGCTAGAATAGAAGAACACCATGATCTGAGCAGATGTAGTAGTCGTAATGATAATAATGATAGTAGTAGTAGTAATAATAATAGTGATAGCATTTTTATTATCACAGCATTACAATCTTATACTATATATTGAAAATAGTATGTTAGAGTGTTATAATAGTCACTTTCCCCTTAGTGTAATGCTTTACATCCTTTGTGTTGTTTAATTTCATTTGACTCGCTCAATAAATGAACAAATGAGATAGGTATAATTCTTGATATTGCTATGAGAGATGATGAAACTTGTAAGGGCTATTTAACTTTCCAGGATCATATATGAAAGTGCAGAGTCTACATTTGTACCTGAGGAGTTCTGACTTTGGAGTCAGAGGGCTGCCTCTGCCTCTCTAGGCAGTGCTGAGTCTTAGGACCAGGAAGGATCCAGGAGCCCAGAAAATCCTGGGGCTGCTCATTTCAGCAGAGTTTCTGAGTGTAGGACCTTGGAGATAGCATAAGACCGACCTTGTGGAAAGAAGTTCAGCCATGAAACTACCCATGGAGATAGGAAGAGAAGGTGGAGGAGAAGGAATGAGGAGAAGAAGGAGCAAGCTCTGGCAGACTAGAGAAAGAAAATATGAGAAGCCACAGCAAGCTGCTGTAAACTCAGATAGTGGGGACAAGGTGCATATAACACATTGTGGGCAAGCGACAAGCTGGAGTAGGACTTTTACATCACCCTAAAAGATAAGCTTTCCCTTGCCTTCGTAACCATCTGCCCTTACATATTTGAGACTCGTGGTGATACTGCCTATTTAGGAACATTAATGTTCCTTACTGCTCTTCTCTGGGCTTGGTGGAAAGTTGAGCTGCTTTTGCCACCATGTGTCTAATACTAGCAGAGGTGACATCCTTCACTCACACCTGACATTCTAGTGTGAGAAAGTAACCACAAAGAAGAATGAAGACAAATAACCACTCTTCCCCTTTCTTGATTCCTTGTTAACTTTTAGACTTTCTTGAAGCCCATATGAGAGATCAAGAGCCCCAATATCCTTAATTGCATCCACACCTGTTTAAACTCCAAAGCTTACAGAGCAAAGTGATCAGTTATTTGAGCACACATTTTTTTCTTTTTTTCTCAGATGTGTGGATGATGCAGTCTTTTGTTAAAGCTGCGTACACAATAGAATTTTTTTTTTTTTTTACAGTTCTGGAGGCTAGAATTCTGAAATAAAGGAGTCAACAGTTCCATGAGTTCCATGTTCCATTATAAGTTTGTAGGAAGAATTGATTTGTTCCATTCTAAGTTTGTAGGAAGAATTGATTCTTCTCTTTTCTAGCTTCTGGTGTTTGCCAGGAATTGATGGCATTTCTTGGCTAGTAGAGAGATGCATAATACAAATCTCATTTTCCCTTTGTGTGTCTTACCATGGTTTTTCCTCTCTTCATATATCTCTTCCTCTCTTCTTGAAGGGAAACCAGTCATAGTGGATTAGGGGCTCGCCCTATTCCACTATGAGCTCATATTAAATTCATTAATTATATCTACAATGACCTTATTTACAAACAAAATCATATTCTGTGTTATTTGGAGTCAGGACTTCTATATATAGAGGATCTAATATATGCTGGGGTCCTGCCCTGGAGGCAGGGTCCTTTAAGACCTGTGGAAATGGCAGTGATCAACTGGGAATAATGAAAGTTAAAATGGCGAGGAATAAAGAGGCAGAACACAGAAAACAGGGTTTTAAAGAGTGGGCACAGGAGTCCATTGGTAGCTTATGGGGCTTCAGCAAGTGGCCCTGATTGCTTGTTCCATCCAGCTTTTTCTTTTCTTTTTTTTGAGACAAAGTCTCATTATGTTACCCTCAGTAGAGTGCTGTGATGTCACAACTCACATCAACCTCAAACTGTTGTACTTAAATGATTCTGTTGCCTCAGCCTCCCAAGTAGCTGGGACTACAGGTGCCCACCACAGTGCCTGGCTATTTTTTGTTGCAGTTGTCATTGTTGTTTTAGCTGGCCCAGGCTGGGTTGGAACCCACCAGCCTTGGTGCATATGGCTGGCACCGTAACCACTGTGCTATGGAAAAAAGCCCTACCCAGCTTTTTTTGAAGGCTATTTTCTTATTTAGTTGAGGGAGTAAGCTGAGGAAGGGAACAAAAATTCAAGTAGTTTTTTATGAATAAGCACGTCAGTTCTTATTCTATCTATAATCATTAACATTAAGGGTCTGGGCAGCTTTGAGAAATCAGGAACCTGAGCCTTGTGTGGGGGCAGCTTCCTTTCTGTGGTCATGTACACAGATCCTTTGGGGTAGGTTAGATCCCTCTAGTTTCTCTGTGGAGCAGATGTGGTGGCATCAGTTCTTCTCGGAAGAATCAGTGGAAAGAGGAATTTTCCCCTTATCTCCGCCCAGTGGTGTCTTCCTCCATGGTTAGTGTACAAGCCCTCTTGCCCATATCTCAGGGCTCAAGCTGTTTTCTTGATTTCTGCCCTGGCCACAATACAAATCCCTACAATGGCTATTTGTTTCTGGAAGGTCGTTGACTCTTGACTAGGCATGGGTGAGCTGGTTAATGTTCTTTCCCAGGTCTTGCATGCAGCTTCTGCTATGGCTATTAACTCAGTTACTTCAGAGTGCTTACAGACCCAGCAGGGGTGTTTGTAAGCTGTATCCCTTACAGACCAGTCTTCCAGTAAAAGCAGAAACTTCCCAGACGAGAAATTTAACTGTTATTTTAAAAGTAAGCTAGCTAAATTGTTTTTATTCCACCATGCTCAGCTTATTTCTCTGTTTTCCCCACTTTCTGGGGGGTGTTTTTCCTTGGTAAGAATGGGGACTTTGGCCCCCATTCTCATCAAAAGACTTTAGTCCCCATTCTCCCTGCATCATATAGTCCTTTTTGTTTTTTGGTGATTTGGTTTTGAGTGTTTGCACATCTTCTGTTTCTTCTTGAGTTAGTTTTGGTAGTTTGAATCTTTTTAGAAAAAATTTCATTTCACCTAAATTATCTAATTTGTTGACATGCAGTTGTTCATAGGATTTTCTTATCGTTATTTTTATTTCTATAATGTAATGTTTCCTCTTTAATTCTTGTATTATTAAGTCTTTTTTATTTTTTTTACATGGTCAGTCTAGCTAAATAAAAGTTTGTCAATTTTGTTGATATTTTTAAATAACCAATTTTTGGTCGTGCTTATTATTGTTTTTCCATTTCATCTTTCATTAATTTTCACTCCAAACTTTATTATTTATTTTATCCTGTTTACTTGAGGTTAGTTTGCCTTTCTTTCATGTTTTAAATTGGAATACTGGGTTGTTGAGTTTTAGATCATTTTTGTTTTTTAATAAAGGAATTTATAGCAACAAATTTTCTTCTAGCACTGCTTTAACTGCATCTCATCAATTTTGGTATGTTGTTTTATTATCACTCATCTCAAAGTATTTTCTAATTTCGAGGTGGCTTCTCCTTTTATCATTGGTTATTTAGGTATATGTTTTTTAATTTCTACTTTTTGCAACTATAGCAAATTTCTGTTATTAATTTCTAATTCCTGACATTTGTGGTCAGACAGCATATTTTATATGATTTTAACTTTTTAACATTTATTCATGCTTGGTTTATGGTCTATTCTAATGAATATTTAAAGTGAGCTTAAAAAGAATGTGTATCAGCCATTGTTGATTAGTGTGTTCTATAGCTGTCTAATAGATGTAGTTAGTTGCTCAAGTTTTCTATTTTCTTATTGGCAAATTATTGAAAGTGAGATATTTAAATTTCTAACTATTGTTGAATGGTCTATTTCTCCTTTTATTCTATTAATTCTTATTTTGCATGGTTTGGAACTCTGTTATTAGGTGCGTATGTGTTTTTAGTTGTTCTATCTTCCCAATAGATTAACATTTTTGTCATTATAAAATGTTTCTTAGACATTAATAGACATAAAATATAGTGAATCAATAAATTTTGCTTTCTTTTTTTTAAGAGACAGGGTCTTGCTCTGTCATGCAGGCTGGAGTGCAGTAATGCAGTCATTGCTTATTGTAGCCTGAATTCCTGGGTTTAAGTGAAATGATCCCCCTGCCTCAGCTTCCTGAGTATCTAGGACTACAGATACATACCACCACAACCCACCTTTTAAATTTTTTTGTATAACAGGATCTCATGTTGCTCAGGTTGGTGTAGAACTCTTGGCCACAAGCAGTCTTCCCACCATCATCTCCCAAAGTGCTGGGATTACAGGCATAAGCTACCATAAGCTACCAGGCCTGGCCTATTTCTGTTGTTTTAAGACACTAATTTGTTGTTTGGGTCACCATACTTTGTTATGCTAGCCCTAGGAAGTAACATAAATAAAGAGATTGAGTCAGCAAACGAACAAACAAGAAAAAACTTCCCACAAAGAGAAGCTCAGATTTCTTGGCTTTGCTGGTGTATTATATCAAATACTTATAGAATAATCAATATCAATTTTACACAAACTCTTCTAAGAAATAAAAGAGGAGGGAACATTTTCCATCTCATGTCTTTGTCATCCAGATAAAAACATCATAATCTATAGATCAATATTTTTTATGATGACAAACACAAAACTCCTTAGTTAAACTGATAGTGAAACTACTATAGCAAACTGATATAGCAACTAAAAAACAGTAAAATTATACCCTAATAATGTATGATTTATCCCAAGAATATGAAGTTGGATTAATATCTGATGATCAGTGAATGTAATAAATATGTATACTGAATCAATAAAATAGAGAGCAAAACCCATATTATAAACTCAATAAATACAGAAAAAAGCATTTAAAAATTTTGAACATTGGGGGTGGGGAACAAGATATGTGTGTGTGTGACTGCAATCAGGCAAGAGAAGGATATAAAGGATATACAAATTTGGGCATAGGAAGTCAAACTCTCCCTGTTTTCTGATAATATGATCTTATACTTAGAAAATCCCAGAGACTCAACCACAAGACTCCTGGAAATGATCAAGAAATATAGCAGTGGTTCTCAAACTTCCTAATGCTGTAGCCCTTTAATATAATTTCTGTGGGTCACAATCCACAGGTTGAGAACTACTGAAATATAGTCATGTCTCTGAGTATAAAATCAATTTCCACAAATCAGTAGCATTTGTTTATACCAAACAGCCAAGTTGAGAAGCTAATCAAAGACAATTCCCTTCAGAGTAGCTTCAAAAGAAAATGAAATACTTGAGAATGTACTAACAAAAGAGGTAAAGGATCTCTACAAAGAGAATTATGAAACCAAAAGAAAAGAAATGACTGCCAACATTAAGAAATGGAAAAATAGCAAAGAGAGAAAGAATGAGGGGGGGTGGGGAAAGGAAGAGCAGAGAGAGGGAAGGAGTGAGGGGGGTGGGGTTTTGGTGTGTGCCACACCTTTTGGGGGCAAAACATGATTGTAACAGGGACTTTACCCAACAAATGCAATCAGTGTAACATGGTTTCTTGTACTTCAATGAATCCCCAGCAAAAAAAAAAAAAAAAAAAAAGAAAGAAAGAAATGGAAAAACATACCATGATTTTGGCAGAGAAGAATCAACATTGTCAAAATGTCTATACTACTCAAAGCAATTGACAGAGTAAAGGCAATTCCTATTAAAATACCAGCATCATACTTTGAAGAACTGGAAAAAATGTTCTTCATTTTGTATGGAATCAGAGAAAAATCCAGATAGCCAAGGCAATTCTTAGTAATAAAAACAAAGCTGAAAGCATTACTTTCCCACACTTCCAATTATATTACAAGTTCACAGTGATCAAAACAGCATGGTATTGGCACAAAAATAGAGATATAGTCATTTGGAACTGAATAGAAAACCAAGAGATGAAACCAGGCTTTTATAGCTAGAAGATCTTTGATAAACCAGACAAAAGTATACACTGGGGAAAAGAATCCCTATTCAATAAACACAATTACGAGAACTGGATAACTACATGTAAAAGACAGAAACAGAACCTACACCTTTCACCACTTATAAAAATTGACTCAAGATGGATAAAATATTTAAATCAAGGCATGAAACAATAAAAATCCTAAAAGAAAGTGTGGGAAAAACTCTTGAGGATGTTAGCCTGAGGAAAGATTTTATGAAAAAGACCTCTGTGGCAATTGCAACAACAGCAAAAATAAACAAATGGGACTTAATTAAACTGAAAAACTTCTGCACAGCTGAGGACACAACAGTCAAGAAAATAAACAACCTTCAGAATAGAAACAGATATTTGCATGTTATGAATCTGACTAAGGCTTGATAACTAGGATCTGTAGAGAACTCAAATTAATCAACAACAACAACAAAACAAACAATTTCATTTATCACTGGGCAAGTGACATCAACAAAATCTTCAGACAGATGAATGGCTAGCAAACATGAGAAAATGCTCATCATCCCTAATCATCAGAGAAATGCAAATCAAAATCACTCTGAGATATCACCTATTCCCAGTGAGAATAGCCCACATCACAAAAGTCCCAAAGTTGTACATGCTGGCACAGATGTGGAGAGAGGGGAACACTTTTATGCTGTTGGTGGGACTGTAAATTGATACAACTTCTATAGAAAGAACTATGGAGAATCCTCAAAGAACCCAAATTAGACCTCCCATTTGATCCTGCAATCCCATTATTAGGCATCTACCCAGAAGAAAAAAATTATTTTATCATAAAGATATTTGCACTAGACTGTTTATTGCAGCTCAGTTTACAATCACCAAGATAAGGAAACAGCCTAAATGTCCATCAACCCAGGATTTGATTAACAAGCTATGATATATGTATACCATGGAAAACTATTCAGCCATTAAAAATATGGAGACTTTACATCCTTTATATTAACTTGGATGGAGTTGAAACACATTCTTCTTAGTAAAATATCACAAAAGCAAACATCCAATGTACTCAATTGGAAAAGCAAACATCCAATGTACTCAATACTAATATGAAGCCAGCTGATGATCTACTTGCATAAGAGAAAAACTCAAATCAGTTCAAGTTGGGGAGGGGTTTCAGGGAAGGAGGAGAGAAAAAAAGGGTGGAGGATGGGTGTGCTCCCATTTAAGGGGCACAATGTAAAGGTATGTGGCACACCTCTTGGGTGCAGGACACATTTGCAAGAGAGACTCTACCTAACAAATGTGAATATTGTAACCTAGCTGTTTGTACCCTCACATTAACCTGACATTAAAAAAAATATATTATTGGAATATAAAAAAAATTTCAACAACCCTTCAAGATGAAACCACTGGACAAAGTAGGAATAGAAGAAACTTCTTCAATATAATAAAGAACATCTATGAAAAACTCACAGCTAGCACTATACTTAATGCTAAGAGACTAAATTATTTTTTTCCCTAGGATTGGGAATAATATAAGGATGGCCACTGTTGCAATTGCTATTCAACATTGTCCTGGGAGATTTTAACCCAGACAGTTGATAATAAAAAAATTATTTAAACCATCCAGATTGAAAAGGAAAGAGTAAAACCATTTCTATATGGCATACTATTATACATAGAATATCTTAAAGATCCCACTGAAATACTATTAGTACTGAGAAATGAGTCTCACAGAATTTCATAGTGTAAACTCAACATATAAAAATCAATATAGTAGCAATGAGCAATCCAAAAAATTAAATTAAGAATATAAGTCTGACCAGAGAGGCCACAGGCTGGAGTGACAGAGGACAGAGCTGACTCATAGGGTAGGAAGAAAATGGCCTGGATCTTTGATAGAGTTTATGTTCCAGCCTCCACTCCTAAGCAGTTGTTTTTTAAGAGGGCCCCTTGAGGCAGAGCAAGAGGGCTAACTGGAAACAACTTCTGAAAAAGGCTCCTGTCCAAAAGGGAAGATAACCTCCAGAAATGGCGCAATTAAGCTAAATACTGGGAGCCCAGCTGAGAGAGAGAAGTGATTTCTGGGGATCACCTCTGCTGAGACTGGCTGCGACTCCAAGAAAGCACGCTTCAGGTACAAAATTCATCTGAAAGGAAAAGTCCCCTCCCCCAAGAAAGGACTGAGTTTCTTTCTTTTCTGTTTCCTTTCTTTTTATTCTCCTCTTTTGCTCCTGTGAGTTTTCTACAGACAAGCGGTGAACTGTGGACCTCTTCTCTCACCCCACAGAAGAGTGCTGTGGGAAGTGAGGTGAGCTTCCCCTGAGCACCCCAGTGTGACTCTGAAAACTCTATTGCTAGGCAGAAAAACTGAACTAAAGTTTTCCCCATCATTCCCACGGTGAGACTCCCTCCCCTTTGGCCAAGGAAGCCACAGGTGAGTGCCTGGCCCTGTGCCCCAAGGTTACTGGGCTTCCACAGGCCCACCTTCTACTAGAAACTCTGACAGCAACCACCAGGCCTCCGCAGGTCTGCCCCCGAGCAGAAACTCCTCCACTGGTGACTGCACGGGCCTTCATCTGGCACCTGCAGGGCCCCCACAGGCTGGCCCCTGGCCACTAAATCCCCTGGTGACCATGCGGCTCCGCACCCAAGCTTGCAGGGCTTCCTCAGGCCTGCCTTCTGCCGGGAACTCTGCCGGCAAAGGCCAGGCCTCTGCAGGGTGGCCCACGGCCAGAAACACTCCCAGAAACTGCCTGGCCCTACGCCCATGCTTGCTGGGCTTCTGCAGGTCCGCCATCTGCTAGAGACTCTGCTGGCGACCGCCAGGCCTTTGCAGGTCTGCCCCCAGACAGGAACTCCCCCAGCAACCACGCAGGCCTCTGCCTGGCACCTGTAGGGCCCCTGCAGGGCCCCTGCAGGCCTGTCTCTGGCGAGTAAATCCCCTGGTGACCGTGTGACTCCACGCCTGAGCTTGCAGGGCTTCCACAGGCCTGCCTTCTGCCAGTAACTTTGACTGCAACTGCGAGGCCTCTGCAGGCCTACCCTGGGCAAGGAACTCCCTCGGCGACCACCGGGCCCTGCGTCCTGTGCTTGCCGGACTTCTGCAGGTCCACCATCTGCTTAAGCTCTGCCGGCAACTGCCAGACCTCTGCAGGTCTGCCCCCAGCCAGGAACTCTCCCGGCGATTGCACGGGCCTCTGCCTGGCACCCGCAGGGTCCTCGCAAGTCCACTCCTGGTCAGGGACAATACCAGTGACTGCGTGGGCCTCCACCTGGCACCCACGAGGCCACTGCAGGCCAGCCTTCTGCCAGGGATTCTGCTGGTGACTGCCAGGCCTCTGCAGGCCTTCCCCTAGCCAGAAACTCCCCCGGCGACCGCCTGGCCCTACATCCCACACTTGCCGGGCTTTTGTAGGTCTGCTTTCTGCCAGAGACTCCGCCTGTGATGGCCAGGCCCCCAGCCAGGGTCACTCCTGGCCACTGCGCGGGCCTCCTCCTGGCACCCACGGGGCCTCTGCAGGGACCCCACCGGTGACTGCCAGGCCCCTCTGCAGGCCCACCACTGGCCAAAAACTTCTGGGACAACCACACAGCCCTGCACCCACCACTTGAAGGGTCAGACCCAATGGTGAAAAACAACCGTGGGGCAGAATCAACGGAAAAACTCTGGCATTATGAATAATCAGAGTAGACCAACCCCTCCAAGAAACAACAAGCAGACACAGCACAAGATCTCCTGCATAGGCAAATGGCTGAGATGTCTGAAATCGAATTCAGAATCTGGATTGCAAATAAGATCAGTGGAGTGGAGGAAAAGATGGAATTAGAATTTCAAGCAGTAATTCAAAAGATGACCCGAAATATGTCTCAAGAATTCAACGAATTCAAAGACAAAAAATGACCAAAGATTTTGACACATTGAGACAAGAAGTTGCAGTCCTTAAAGATCTGAGAAATTCAGTAGAATCCCTCAGTACCAGAATGGAGCAAGCAGAAGAAAGGATTTCTGACAAGGAAGACAAAGCTTTCGAACACTCTCAAACCTCCAAAGAACAAGAAAAATGGAAGGCAAAAAACAGAAGACTCTCAGAGAGCTCTTGGATAACTCGAAGAAAACAAATATTCAACTCATAGGGATCCCCAAAAGCGATGAAGGGGCTTCAAAAGACACAGAATCCCTCATTCATGAGATTATGGAAGAGAACTTTCCAGACATGCAAAGAGATTCTGAAATTCAGATAGTAGACGATTTCAGAACCCCAGCACGACTCAACCCGAATAAGACATCCCCCAGGCACATCAAAATTAAATTCACTAAAGTAAATATGAAGGAGAAACTTTTGAAAGCAACCAGAGGCAAGAAATTGATAACCTACAAGGGGAAGAATAGTAGAATAACTGCAGATCTCTCTGATCAAACTTTTCAAGCGAGAAGAGAATGGTCATCGGCTTTTAATCTCCTAAAACAAAATAACTTTCAACCCAGGATCTTGTATCCAGCTAAACTGAGCTTTATTTATGATGGAGAAATTAAATACTTTAATGACATCCACATGTTGAAGAAATTTGCCATACTAAACAGCTTTCCAGGATATTCTCAGACCTATTCTCCATAACGACCAGCGTAATCCCCCAGCACAAAAGTAAACTCATCCAAAAACTTTTTATCAAAGCCCAACTCACACAGCGACAAAAGTATTAAAAGTGTCCACTAGATCTTCTCAAGATTTATCATTGGTTACAATTAATGTGAATGGTTTAAACTGTCCTATAAAGAGGCATAGGTTGGCTGACTGGATACAAAAACGCAGGCCAGATATCTGCTGCATACAAGAATCACATCTTACCTTAAAAGAGAAATTTAGACTCAACGTGAAGGGATGGTCATCTATATTCCAGGCAAATGGAAAACAGAAAAAAGCAGGTGTTGCAATCTTGTTTGCAGATACAATAGGCTTTAAACCAACCAAAGTAAGGAAGGATAAAGATGGATATTTCATATTTGTTAAAGGTAATACTCAATATGATGAGATTTCAATTATTAATATTTATGCACCCAACCAGAATGTACCTCAATTTATAAGAAAAACTCTATTAGACATGAGTACCTTGATTTCTTCCAGCTCCATAGTAGTTGGAAATTTTAGTACTCCTTTAGCAGTGTTGGATAGAGCCTCTAAGAAGAAGCTAAGTAAAGAAATTTTAGATTTAAACTTAACCATTCAACAACTGGATTTAATGGACATCTACAGAACATTTCATCCTAATAAAATTGAATACAAATACTTCTCATAAGCCCATGGAACATACTCCATAATTGATCACATCTTAGGTCACAAGTCTAACCTCAGCAAATTTAAAAGAATAGAAATTATTCCTTGCATCTTCTCGGACCATCATGGAATAAAAGTTGAACTCAACAATAACAGGAACCTGTAAACTCATACAAAAACATGGAAGCTAAATAACCTTATGCTGAAGGATAGATGGGTCATAGACGAGATTAAGAAGGAAATTACCAGATTTTTGGAACAAAATGACAATGAAGACATGAATTATCAGAACCTCTGGGATACAGCAAAGGCAATCCTAAAAGGGAAATTTATAGCACTGCAAGCCTTCCTCAAGAAAACAGAAAGGGGAGAAGTTAACAACTTAATGGGACATCTCAAGCAACTGGAGAAGGAAGAACTTTCCAACCCTAAACCCAGAGAAAGTAAAGAAATAACCAAAATTAGAGCAGAATTAAATGAAATCGAAAAGAAACGAATTATAGAACAGATCAATAAATCAAAAAGTTGGTTTTTTGAAAAGGTCAATGAGATAGATAAACCTTTCGCTAACTTAAACAAGAGAAAAAGAGTAAAATCTCTAATTTCATCAATCAGAAATGGTAAAGACAAAATAACAACAGACCCCTCAGAAATCCAAAATATCCTCAATAAATACTACAGCAATATACTCTCAGCAATATGAAAATCTGAAGGAAATTGACCAATACTTGGAAGCACACTACCTACTAAGACTTAGCCAGAACCAAGTGGAAATGTTAAACAGGCCTATATCAAGTTCTGAAATAGCATCAACAATACAAAATCTCCCTAAAAAGAAAAGCCCAGGACCAGATAGCTTCATGTTAGAATTCTACTAAATCTTTAAGAGGAATTAAACCTCTTCCAAAATATAGAAAAAGTAGGAATACTACCCAATACATTCTATGAAGCAAACATCACCTTGATCCCTAAACCAGGAAAAGACCCAACAAGAAAAGAAAATTATAGACCAATATCACTAATGAATATTGATGCAAAA
>CAUYON010001219.1:0-11198 GCA_963573935.1 Arctocebus calabarensis
AAGCACTCTATTTCTCAACTTTGTACATGATGATGTCTTTTTTTTTTTTTTTGAGACACAGCCTCAAGCTGTCACCCTGGAGAGAGAGCTGTGGCATCACAGCTCACAGTAACCTCCAACTCCTGGGCTCAAGCGAGTCTCTTGCCTCCCCCTCCCAAGTAGCTGGGACTACAGGCGCCCGCCACAATGCCTGGCCATTTTTTGGTTGCAGCCGTTATTGTTTGGCCGGCCGGGCTGGAATCGAGCCCGCCAGCTCAGGTGTACGTGGCTAGCACCTTAAGCCCATTGAGCAACAGGCGCTGAGCCATGACTGGCAATTTTCAAAGATATAAATGACTTTCCTATCTATTGGCAGTCCATATTTGAAAAATAATTACATTATTCATGTTAGGGCCATTGAGTTTTTATTATTTATTTATTTTTTTTTTTTTTGAGACAGAGCCTCAAGCTGTCACCCTGAATAGAGTGCAATGGCATCACAGCTCACAGCAACCTCCAATTCCTGGGCTCAAGTGAGTCTCTTGCTTCCACCTCCCAAGCAGCTGGGACCACAGGCGCCTGCCACAACGCCTGGCTATTTTTTGGTTGCAGCCGTCATTGTTGTTTGGCGGGCCCAGGCTGGATTCGAACCCGCCAGCTCAGGTGTATGTGGCTGGCGCCTTAGCCCGCTGAGCCACAGGCGCTGAGCCGGGCCATTGAGTTTTTAAATGTGGATTTTTTTTATTGAAAAGGACATTAGATATTATTTAATTTAACTCTTTTGGTAACTTTTTTGATAAAAAAAAACTGGGGTGAAACTCAGATCTTCCAATACCTACCCTTCAGTGCATTTTCCAGTATGCTATGAGGCCTTGATGTGTTTGTATGTTTATATTTGTTTTGAACTTTTGAAACCCTTCTTATACCACTGGCCTAAGTAAGAACCAATACCTCATACATTTTTTACATCTAAATTTCTGACTTAAAAATTTTATTTACTGCTGACTTGGTGCTTGTAGTACAGTGGTTATGGTGCAGGCCACATGCACCGAGGCTGGTGGGTTTGAACGCCGCCCCGGACAGCTAAACAACAATAACAACTATAACCAACAAACAGCCGGGTGTTGTGGGGGGTGCCTGTAGTCACAGCTACTTGGGAGACTGAGGCAAGAGAATCACTAAAGCCCAAGAGTTTGAGGTTGCTGTGAGCTATGTTGCCATGGCATTCTACTGAGGGCAACATAGTGAGACTCTGTCTCAAAAAAAATAAGTAAATAAAATTATTTACTGCTATTGGTATTTAATCAGCATCTATTGGATGAATGCTGTCCTATTTTAAATTTGGAATTATGAATTGGGGACATTCAGAAAAGAGAATTTGTGCCTTTCTTTTACAGAATTCTTGAAAAGTATAGATAGGCTTGACAAAATTACGATTCATCTGTCTTTAGTTAGACATTTTAATCTCAGCCAAGTTTAATACAGTGCCCTAATTATAGTAATATATTTTCCAAGTTACAAATCAAGACACATGGTCCTGAAATTCTGGATGTTTGGTACAGTAACATTATTTTCTTAATGGTAAGAGACTATGCTTCTGGAGCACATGAAAAATCAAGGGTTTCTCTTGGTAAGTCATTCCCAGAATACCCTACCTAATTTCTTGCAATATCTGTTCTCAACTAATTATAAAATTACAAATAACTAACTTTTATTACAAAGGAAATTAATAATTGTCCTTCCAAAAAAACAAATACACACAAATGAGCAAAAGGAATAAAACAGAACGAATAATTGACATTAGCTATTTTGATGATATTTCAATGCAGAACTCATTTTAAATGCTTGCCATGCTTTCACAATTTAATTCCATTTTTATTGGCAACTAAAAAAACCTAAACCCTAAAAAATTTTCAAATTTTAAGAGTCACTGAAAAAACTATGTTTCAGGAATCTGCCCAATTTACGTGAAATCGGTCACCTGACCACTCTCCATCCTTAGCCCTTTCCACAAACCCATCTTCCCTCCCCTTCTCACGGGCTTTGAGACTTTAGAAACGTCCTTTTTCAATGCAGTTCCTTCTAAAAGGGAGAGGCGAGAGAGTCAGGGTGGAGAAGAAGGCTACTTCCAGATTTTGAGTGCATTAAGCGAAAAGCTTCTAGGACTGACACGTAAAGCGGGTTTGTGCCCTAGGAGCACAGCTGATCTCCACCGGCCCACCCCGCAGACACCCCACTCTCGAGTGAGCTGCAGTTTAACTTCCTTACAGCAGGTTCAGAACGCAGGCCTCGCAGTTTTGAGGGGAAGGCGGCGCCCCAACTGGTGTTTTTCCAGGAAGTGCTTCAAGAATGCAGAGGAAAGGGGAAGGCCAGACCATGGGCGTTTCATTCATCGCTTTTCTTTCTCCCCCTCCCCTCCTTAGCTCCCCCTAGACTCTCTCTCCCCTTTTTTCCCCCAGTCTGAGTTTGACGTTGGTCTCCTGGATACCGGATGGCCAATCGCCTGGTTGCTAGGGGATAAGCGCGGCCAATCAGGCGTCGTTGCTACCTGTGAGTAATATTTTTAGCCGAGAGGGACGCTCCATTCCACTCCCAATGTAACTTCGTGTATTTCTCTGGGCAGGTTGTGGAAAGAGTCATTCGCTCGCTCCCTTCAAGTCCCTCTCTTTGTCCACTCTCGCACATATTTCAATCGAAAATTATCTGCGCATTACAGATAATGTAATGTTTATTCTGTGCACTGGTGTGAGAGTAAGCCCTTGAAACACACGCGTGCATGTGTGTGTACGTATACGCGTTTGTATATGTGTACAAGAGACGTCGCTGTCTGGCATCGCATCGCCACACCCCAGGCCACGGAGGCCTGGACTGGGACGTTTGCAATAAAATGTGATCCTTCTCAAGTCACCTCCTTCTCTGAGCTGCTGCTGGTTCGCACCGGGTGGTCTGAGGTGGCACTGCGGAGGCAGTTAAACTGTCACCTGGACGGGAGGTGTGGCGAGGTGGCCTGTATTCCCCACCCCCAGCCTAGCACCACGGCTTTGGGTTCTGCTGTTGCCACACTCTGGGTGGCAGTTGGCCTAGGCCCGTAGGTGATTAATATGCAATTAATCGGGTGCACGAGTCCGGGTCACAGCTCGCCCATTCTCTAAACTCCCGTGCAGTGGGCCAGGGGCTGACTTGGTAGCTAGTCCGCGACTGTGATTTTCCTCGGCCATAGCCCTGCTCGGGTACAGGGCATTTTCTGTACCCTCACCCTTCCCTCTCCAAACCCGGGGCTTTTCTCCGAATTCTCCCCCTCCTCTTCTCCACCGGCTTCACTCCCCTCCCCCCTTTCCCTGCGCTCTCCGCCTAGACAGAGCACCAGCCACCCTACCCCACCCCTTTCACCCGTCACTGGCACGTCTCTCTCCCAATCCCGTTCCAAATTTTCTTTTATTCCCGCCCACAGTAACTACAGATCGTCGGTTCATTGGTCCTCCTGGAGCCCGAGGGGTGTGACTTTCTCCACCCTTGCAGTCCGCCGCCCGTCAGGACATCGGCAGGCGGGACTTGGCCAATGGCGTCGGGGGGCAGGGCAGGGGCGGAGCCAGCTGGCGAGGGTCTGGGGTGCGGGGCGGGGAGGGCCGGGAATGGTTACGCCGCCCGAAGCTGTGTGACGCGGGGCGGGCACGCGCACCCCTACGGAGGTGATGGGGGGCAGGGAGGAGAATATAAAACGAGAGGCGGGGTGCGCGCCGCGGCAGAAGGAGCGAAGCTCTGGCCCGGCGCGAAGAGGGCGATTACAGGGACGCTGGGCCGGGGCACTGGGCTGTGTGAAGTGAGCGCGCTCGCCTGACCCCAGTCCCTGCCAACCCGAGCCAGAAGCATTAAGCTCCCGAGGCCTCACTCCCCCGCCCGGCGGTGGCCACGTCTTGCACTGGGCCAGCTCGGCGCTCCGACCCTCCCGTGTCCCCGCCCTGCCGCCCTTTCCCCAGCCCAGCCGCGGGCTGTTGGTGGAAGCAGCCGCGAAGCAGCCCGTAAGTATCACCGGGCGGCGGGCGGGGTCTACGAGGAGCCGGGAGCCCCGGGCCATGCAGCGCCTGAGGGGCTGCAGCCTTGTCCAGCCCCCGCCCCTCGGGGGTTCGGGGCGGGCGATGTCGCGGCCCGGAGCGCGGAGGGGCAGCCGCTGGCACCCGAGAAGAGCGGCTCCCGTGGTCCGGCGGGAGGCGGCTTCGAGGGGCGGCGGCGCGTCGGGCTCGGTCGTGGCGGGTGACCAGGGAAGGGCGGCCGGGGCGAGCTGAAGGGAGTCGGGGGTTGGGGCGCACGGGAGGAGCGGCTAGCTCGAGGGGAACGCTGGAGTTCGAGGGGGCTGGTGGCCGCCGAGGCCGAAAATGGTGCCAGGGAACCGGTGCTCCCCCGGGCTCTGGCTGGGTCCCAGGAGCCTAGGGCGGGGGGCGGGGAGCGGCGGGTCAGGTTACGGCGGGGGGAGGGGAGCGGCTGACCCGGCTGCGGCCTGCGCCCCGACCTGCTCGGCGCCGGGTTCTCGGCCTCGGGAGATTGCTTTTCCATCTCTTGTGGAGGTCCCTCTCCTCCGGCTTCTCCTCCTGCCAAGGAGGCTCGTACTCTCTTCCTCCTTCACTTCCACCTCTTGCTGTTGTTGCTGCTGTAGAGCTTGGGCTCCGAGGGCTGTGAGCTGAAATCTAATGAGACTCAACTGGCTGTTTATGTAATTCTTCACACTCCCGTCTTTCTTAAGGCGTTGCTCTAAAACTACCTTCCACCGAGCCTGATTTTGGCTGGGCTGCACCTTCAAGCAGTTGGGCTTAATCGGCCGTCTGTGCCGGCACTCAGGCTTTTGACTTGGAAAGTGTTTGTAGTTTGGGGGCAGCCAGGGATTCTTTTTCCTTTGTCAACACAGATATGGAAAATGGAACAGACGAATTCATACCAACTTGATTTTTAAATGCCCTTTTTAATCAACCTCAGTGTACAAATAGATCCCCTTCGCAAATATCTTGTTTGCCCTTGATCTTTTCTTATCCACACCCAGTGCTGATCCAGCAAACGTTTAAAGGTCGACCTTATCGTACATGCCTCTCTGGCTGTTCTCTTATGGCGAGAGGAAGGGAGGTGCTTTTTAAAATCAAAATAAAACTCAGAACCGCTGGCCTTTAAACAGAATAATCAATGGAATTTTAAAATTCATTGTTGCGTTTGTTACACTTGCAGCTGAAGAGGTCTTTTCAGATTTAGAAAAATACACAATTGAAAAACACAGAGAAGCTCCATTATTGTGTGTCCCTATATAGTTAAGACCACAGCGATAAGATAATTTGGTTCATAATCATTCAGTAGGATGACAATTCACTTTGTACTTACTACCTTTAATTTTTAGCGTCATGTATTTTGGAATGAATAATTTTTCTAACTTGTCAAATTTCTACATGTCAATGATAGAGCAGGTTTAGATAGTATATATCCAAATGAACTAAATATGGTATCCACTTCAGTATATATCCAAATGAACTAAATATGGTATCCACTTCTAAATTGGGGAATAACAATAAAAATTAATGACTACCTTCTAAAAGTGGCATATACATGTGGGGCATATGCTGAACACTGTTTCTAGTAAATATTCTTGTGAGAATTGAAGAAAAAGTGCATATTCTGGAGATATGTTTTTTAAAATTCTATTCAAAAGTAAATAGGGTTTTCAGAAAAAATGTTATTTTAACCATAAATCTGCAGTGTTCCATGAGATTTTGAGCTTTAATAGACAATTTTCTACTGTATGATACTTTGTTTTTGTACTAATTATATTTTTCAGGCTTTCTAGCCAATCAGATTTTCAAAAGTAAAATTACTGTGGGGTAAACAAAAAGGTCCTGGGACTTATATTACATTTATCTTATTTGGATATGTTTGCTTTTGTTTTGATTTAAGGAACAAGATCACTCAAGGTGAAGGATAAGTCTACCAATACCAGCACTTTGAATGAAAATTTGTTTCCCTGCCACAAACTGAACACTTTTTTTTTTCCCCCACGGTGGGAGCATTGAAACGAACCTAACTTTGTGGCATAGCAGCTATGCAGCTTGAAATCCAAGTAGCACTAAATTTTATTATTTCATATTTATACAATAAGCTTCCCAGGAGACGTGTCAACATTTTTGGTGAAGAGCTTGAGAGACTTCTTAAGAAGAAATATGAAGGGCACTGGTATCCTGAAAAGCCATACAAAGGATCAGGGTTTAGATGTATCCATGTAGGGGAGAAAGTGGACCCAGTGATTGAACAAGCATCCAAAGAGAGTGGTTTGGACATTGATGATGTTCGTGGCAATCTGCCACAGGATCTTAGTGTTTGGATCGACCCATTTGAGGTTTCCTACCAAATTGGTGAAAAGGGACCAGTGAAGGTGCTTTATGTGGATGATAATAATGAAAATGGATGTGAGTTGGATAAGGAGATCAAAAACAGCTTTAACCCAGAGGCCCAGGTTTTTATGCCCATAAGTGACCCAGCCTCTTCAGTGTCCAGCTCTCCATCGCCTCCCTTTGGTCACTCTGCTGCTGTAAGCCCTACCTTCATGCCCCGGTCCACTCAGCCTTTAACCTTTACCACTGCCACTTTTGCTGCCACCAAGTTTGGCTCTACCAAAATGAAGAATAGTGGCCGTAGCAACAAGGTTGCACGTACTTCTCCTATCAACCTCGGCTTGAATGTGAATGACCTCTTGAAGCAGAAAGCCATCTCATCCTCAATGCACTCTCTGTATGGGCTTGGCCTGGGTAGCCAGCAGCAGCCACAGCAGCAGCCATCCCAGCCACCACCACCACCGCAGCAGCAGCAACAGCAGCAGCAGCAGCAGAAAACCTCTGCTCTGTCTCCTAATGCCAAGGAATTTATTTTTCCCAATATGCAGGGTCAAGGTAGTAGTACCAATGGAGTGTTCCCAGGTGACAGCCCCCTTAACCTCAGTCCTCTCCAGTACAGTAATGCCTTTGATGTGTTTGCAGCCTATGGAGGCCTCAATGAGAAGTCTTTTGTAGACGGCTTGAATTTTAGCTTAAATAACATGCAGTATTCTAACCAGCAATTCCAGCCTGTAATGGCTAACTAAAAACACACACAAAAAAAGATGTACCAGTCAAAATGAATGGGCCCAAGGGGGAATCTTTTTTTTTTTTTTTCTTCCCTTTTACCTCCTTGAGATTTTCTTTTTTAAGCTTATAGTAAGGATACATTCAAGCTTGGTTACAAAAATAAAACATGCATCATTTTTCATTTGCCAACCAAGCACAAAGTTATTTTATACTGACTGTATATTTTAAAGTATACTCTCAGATATGGCCTCTTACAGTATTTAAGATATAGCAAGGACATGGCTGATTTTTTTTTTTTTTATAAAAAATTGGCACTAATAAGTGGGTTTATTGGTCTTTTCTAATTGTATAATTTAATTTAGTACAAAGTTTGTAAAATATCAGAGGATATATATATTGTTTCTACGACATGGTATTGCATTTATATCTTTTTACTACAGTGATCTGTGACAGCAGCAGCTTCATGTTGTATTTTTTTTACTGAAATTGTAAAATATCCATCTTAAAGACATCAACTATTCTAAAAATTGTGTACAGGATATTCCTTTAGTGGTGGAATTAAAATGTACGAATATTTGCTTTTTAAAAAAATGTATTTTCTGTTAAAGGTTTAAAGATTTTTGCTATATATTATGGAAGAAAATGTAATCGTAAATATTAATTTTGTACCTATATTGTGCAATACTTGAAAAAAACGGTATAAAAGTATTTTGAGTCAGTGTCTTACATGTTAAGAGGGACTGAAATAGTTTATATTAAGTTTGTATTAAAATTCTTTAAAATTAAAAATGCCTAATGTCATTATTTTTAATCCTCCCCTAAAGATCTTCCTCTGGAGTGGTGTTATAAATGCTAAGCCAGCCTGAAGAAAGGTCTGACTCAGTGTTACCATGAAAGAGTAGTGGAAAGCAATTGCTTGATCGGTGCGTCCAACAGTGTTTGGTCACATAAAAAGTCCTATCAAAACTGGGCAGTGCCTGTGGCTCATCGAGTAGGGCGCCGGCCCCATATACCGATGGTGGCGGGTTCAAGCCCAGCCTCTGCCGAACTGCAAAACAGAAAAATAGCTGGGTGTTGTGGCGGGCGCCTGTAGTCCCAGCTACTCGGGAAGCTGAGGCGAGAATCGCCTAAGCACGTGAGTTGGAGGTTGCTGTGAGCTGTGTGACGCCACCGCACTCTACCGGGGGTGATAAAATGAGACTCTGTCTCTACAAAAAAAAAAACCACAACTTTGTAGTCTGATGGCACCAATGTTTGGGATAGTCCTATTTTTTAACATTCCTCTTTAGTCCATGTTTGTCTCCTCATGGTGAAAATGGTATGTTAAAATCAGTCAACTCTATATCAAGTTCTAAAGTGTGGTGTCAGCATGCTGACATCTAGGAGAGAGTCAGGTGATCAGATAAAATTCACTCATGTAATCTGAGAAGATTTATTTGAAATTTATATGGAGAAAAACCACTGGGTCCGTTTCTGTTTTTGCATGGGAGATGATGAGTTCAGGATACTTTCTTGGACAAAGCAGCTGACTTAACTTTAAAAGAGGAGACTGAGATCTATTTACTATTAGACCTTGTGTTGAGAATTATCAGAATCTATTCATTGGGGCAGGTTGCTAAATGTGTTCATCATAAAAGTTGATACATTGTGGTTTTTGCAAATGGGTGTCCAACCTAATGTGTGGAATTTAGAGATTAGTTGTTGATACTGTTTCAAACTCTAGTGGCTTGGTGAAGATGGAGTTTTTTTTGTTTTTTTTTTTTAACTGTAAAAAGTTGGAAGAATACTATTTAAAATGAATCATTTCACTGTTTAAGTGTTCACTGAATAGTAGTGAGACAGTATTGGTGAGAAAGTTTTCTTGAACTCAAAGAAAATAACTTTCTCTATACTTTTATAGTAAGAAACCAGCACGATCTTAGTTACCAGTGAAATAAATTTGGTCTCAAATGAGTTTTTTGGACACCAGTCTACAAAAGCCTTTTGTCATTTACCCATGCAGTTTAGAGCAATAAGTTTTAAAGAAGCAAGCACTGGAAATAACAGAGCTAAGCTGTTCTGTCAGCTCCATGGTGAGGGCTTTGTCCTTTGGTGGACAGAATGAGGCTATGAAGAAATACTGGAAAAGTGGTGGGACCGGCAGAGATCTGGCCTGCCAACATTTACTGATTATGTGCTTTTGTGATCACAAAGTTTGAATTGCTAAAAGAGAACAGGAAAATGGTTTAAAGCACTAGTTTCTGCAAGAGACTTGAGGCTATCCTAGGCTTACAAGTAAAGTGCCTACTTGTGGCCAGGCGTAGTGGCTCACACCTGTATGTAAGTCTAGCATTCTGGGAGGCTAAAGCCTGAGGATCTCTTGAGCTCCAGAGTTCAAAACCAGTCTGAGCAAGAGCAAGACCTTGTCTCTACAAGAAATAGAAAAACTGATTGGGCCTTGTGGCAGGCTCCTGTAGTCCCAGCTACTCTGGATGCTGAAGCAGGAGGAATGCTTGAACCCAGGAATTTGAGGTTGCTGTGAGCTATGATGTCATTGCACTCTCCTGGGGCAACAGTGAAACTCTCAAAAAACAAAACAAACAGAAAAACCCCTTGCCTTCTTAACAAATGAAAGGCTCAGAGTTAACAGCTTCTGAAAACAAGGGCAATACATAAACAATAGAATTTGTAGCAGTTTGGAACACATATTAAAATTTTAAATTTTGAGCTTAAGCATAAATTTCTGTTTCAGGTCTTAAGGATAAATGTATTGACAAAAATCTCAGGGTAACTTCATCTTGGTACATATGTTTGTACTTGAGAAGGGGATTAACTCAAAATTTTATCTTGATTGTTTTCAGGAAAACTGTTTTACTTGAGCTTGGTGTCATTGAGAACATAATTTTGAATCTTTGAGATAAGATCTCACTCTTGCCCAGGCTGGCCTGCAGTGAGCTAATCATAGCTGACTATAACCTCAAATTCCTGGGCTCAAGCAACCCTCCTGCCTCAGCCTCCCTATTAGCTGGGACTATGGGCACATGCTACCGTCTCTGGCTAATTAATTTTTTTATAAATGTCTCACAGTGTTGCCCAAGTTAGTCTTGAACTCCTGGCCACAAGCTGTCTTCTTAACCAAAGTGCCGGGATTAGAGATGTGAGCCACTGTGCCCAACCTATAATTAAAAAAAAAAAAAAAAAAAGAACAAAGTCTTGTTTTCATGGCCTTTTTGCTCATTAGAAATAGAAATTTTTTAAAAGGTACTTTTGTTTTCTAGCACATCTTAGGAAAACTTACATATTAGTCCCAGGGCCATCATGCTCTTGGCCCTCTGTATGGAGACTGTTTTGGTTACGAGTTTGATGAATTCATTATCTTCATAGGTCTTTCCCATCTTTTTGACTGTTAAGTATAGATACTGTGGCATTCCCTGAATACCCTATCCTAATGTCCAGAATGCTGTGTTACAGATTGCTTAGCTCATGGATGAGTGAGGAAAATGACACCAAAAGGTAACTTTCTGAATTTAGTGTATTCTTTTACTTGTCCTGCCTTGTCTTTTCTAAAATGGGGTACATTGTGAAATCTCCCTTAAACAACTTTCAACTGTAATAGATGGCAAATGAAGGCTTTCTTCAAAATGCCTCCTTGAAGAAAATAATCTTTTGTTTGCTGTGATTAATTAACTTAGCTTTTGAAAGTGAAACTAATGGTTCTCCCCCAAGTTTAAATATTTTTCTAAGGTGCGTTGGTATAAATTTCATTCACATATAGATGTGCTAGTACTGGCATTTTAATTGAAAGACTTAATCTAACAACCCTGTAGGATTTAGGTTATTTTAAAATAGGTCACTGTGGCTTGGCACCTGTGGCTTAACGGGCTGAGGCGCCAGCTATGTACACCTGAGCTGGCAGGTTTGAATCCAGCCTGGGCCCGCCAAACAATAATGACAGCTGCAACCAAAAAAAAAAAAAAAAAAAAAAATGGCCGGGAATTGTGGCGGGCGCCTGTAGTCCCAGCTACTTGGGAGACAGAGGCAGGAGACTCGCTTGAGCCCAGGAATTGGAGGTTGCTGTGAGCTGTGATGTCACAGCACTCTATCCAGGTGACAGCTTGAGGCTCTATCTAAAAAAAAAAAAGGAAGTAA
>CAUYON010001220.1:0-12190 GCA_963573935.1 Arctocebus calabarensis
ACAGTGGGGGTGAAGGAAGGGGAGAGCAGAGAGAGGAAGAATGAGGGAGGGGTGGGGAAAGGAAGAGCAGAGAGAGGGAAGGAGTGAGGGGGGTGGGGTCTTGGGGTCTTGGTGTGTGCCACACCTTTTGGGGGCAAAACATGATTGTAAGAGGGACTTTACCCAATAAATGCAACCAGTGTAACATGGTTTCTTGTACCCTCAATGAATCCTCAACAATAAAAAAAAAAAAAAGCAAAAAAAAAAAAGAAAACATATCATATTACTTTACATATCATAGACTTCTTCCCATTCTCCAAGCCCCAGGATACAAAAACAATAAAGAATAAATAAAAATAAAATAAAAACAAGATTAATATCAGAAAGGAAGATAGAACTGGCATTACAGAAAATTGTGGAGTTAGAAGCCCCCAAAATTGGCCTCTTCACTGTAATAAACATAAACTGTCAGGGACTGACAAATCAATTGTTTCAGAAGTTCAGAATATAATCTAGCCAGATGTGGGGGCTCACACCTATTAACTGAGCAACTTGGGAGGCTGAGGTGGAGGATCACTTAAGGGCAAAAATCTAAGAACAGCCTGGGCAACATAGCATGTCTCTGAAAAATATTTTAAAATTAGTTGGTGTGGTGGCATTTATCTATAGTCCCAGCTACTCATGAGAGTGAGACAGGAAGATTGCTTGATCCCAGGAGTTTGAGGCTACAGTAAGTTATGATCATGCCACTGTATGGCAGCCTGGGTGACACAGAAAGATCCCATCTCTTTTCTTCTTCAAAAATGAAGAAGACATTCCCTGATTAACAAAAACTTAGGAAGTTTGCTGCTAGTAGGCCTGCATTACAAAAAAAAAAAAAAAAAATGGAAATTTTTTTAGGATGAAAAGAAAAGACACTAGACAATACCTTGAACCCCATTAACAAATAAAACTCTGGAAAATGGAGGTGGTGGTGGAATCAAACCTTAGAGGTTTTCTGTTTGTTTAATTTTCAATGAAAGTTAAGTTGTCATCAGCTTGAAATAGTCTGTTATAAGTATAACAATGTAAACTCTAGGGTAACCTTAAAGCAAAACCTAGTAGATGGAAATAAGGAATCAAATCATACACTACCTCCCCAAAATTATCCAATCCCAAAGGAAATTGGCAATAGAGCAAGATAGTAATGAAACATCTACAGAACCAAAAACCTACAAACAAAATGGCAGTAATAAGGACTTATATAACAATAATTGCCTTGAGTATAAATGAATTACATTCTCCAATCAAAAAACATAGTGTGGTGGAATAGTTACAAAACTTACTAAATGCAGAATACAAATGTCTTCATATAATAACTAAGAAAATGAAATGATGGCTGTGTCAAACAGTATTATGAAAATGTTTCAGATTGTATATGAAACCATCATATTGTACCCCTTGATTGCACTAATGTACTCAGCTATGATTCAACAATAAAAAAGAAAAAAGAAATAAATAAATGAATAAATAAAACCCAACTATATGCTGCCTATGAGAAACTCAATTCACCTTTAAGGGCACATATAAATTGAAAGTGAATGGTTAGAAAAAGATAGTCCATGCAAATGGAACCAATAGAGGTCAGGAGCAGCTATATTTATGCCTGATAAAAAAGACTCTAAGTAAAAGCTATGAAAAAGACTAAGCGGGCCTTATGATAATAAAGGGATCAATTCATCAAGATAGTATAACAATTATAAATATATATGCACCCAAATACCTACATGTAAAGCAAATTTTAATAGATCTAAGGGAAACATAGACATAGTAATACAATAGTAGTAGGGAACTTCAATATTCCACTTTCAATAATGGACAGATAATTCATGCCAAAAAAATTAATAAAGAAATGTTGAACTTGAGCTACACTTTAAAACAAATGAAACTAAAAGACATATACAAAGCATTCTATCCAAGAACAGCATTCTCCAGTGCACACAGAATTTCTCCAGGATAGATCAGGCCACAAATCAAATCTTAATAAATTTAAGAAGAATGAAGTGATATTATGTTTTCTGATGACAGTTGTATGAAATTAGAAATCAATAACTAGAGGATTTTTGTAAAAATTACAAATATGTGGAAATTAATTATGACCCTGAATAATCAATGGACTAAAAAAGAAACTAAAAGAGAAACAAAAAAATGAGCATGGACACATAACATACCAAAACTTATGGGATGCAGTGAAAGCAGTCCTAACAGGAAAATTTATAGCAATAAAAGGCAAAGGAAGAAATTAAATAATGATAAAGGGATCAATTAAGCAAGAGAATATAATAATTCTAAACATAAATACACACTCAACATGGGTGCACCCAGATAGATATATAAAGCAAATAATATTGGATCTAAGGGAGAAATAGATTCCAATACACTAATAGTTGGAGACTTCAACAGCCAACTTTCAGCATTAGACAGACTATCTAGACAGAAAATTAACAAGTAAAAAATGGATTTAAATTGCACATTACACCAAAAGACATTTTCAAAACATTCATCCAGTTGCTAAGGAAAACACATTTTTTTTTTCATCAGGACATGGAACATTTTCCAGGACAGACTAGGTTAAGACAAAACAAATCTCAAAAAATTTTAAAAACAAATAATCATGTCAAGTATCTTCTCAGACTACAGTAGAAGTAGAAATGATAACAAGAGGAACTTTCAAAACTGTACAAACAAATGAAAATTAAACAAAGAAATGCTTCTGAAAGACCACCAGATCAAGGAGGAAATTAAGAATGAAATTAAAACATTTATTGAAACCAATGAAAATCAAAATAGGACGCACCAAAACATATGGAATAAAACAAAAGCACTGCTAAGATAGAAGTTTATAGTAATAAATGCCTATGTCAAAAAAGAAGGATTTTAAATAGACAACTAAGTGCTACTACTCAAGAAACTAGAAAAGGTAGAACAAGCTAAACCTGAAGTGAGTAGAAGGAAAGAAATAATAAAGATCAGAACAGAACTAAACAAAATAGATACACACACACACACACACACACACAAAACCCTCACAATATAAAGGGTAAGTGAAATTAAAAGTTGTTTTTTAAAATATAAAATTAATAAATCTTTAGCTACCCTAACCAAGCAAATAAGAAAGAAGATCCAAACAAACAAAATCAGAAATCAAAAAGGAGACTTTACAACTGATATCTCAGAAATAAAATTAATAAATATTCACTAAAAACTGGAAAATCTAAAATGAATTAATAAATTTATGGACAAATACAACCTACCAAGACTGAATCAGGAAGAAATAGAAAGTACGAATGTACCAATGACTAGTATTGGGGTTGTGGCAGTAATTTAAATCTCTGAACAAAGAAAAGCCCAAGACCCATGGCTTCATTGTAAAATTCTACCAAACTTTCAAAGACAAACTACTATTAATTCTCCTCAAACTATTCTAAAAAAAAAAAAAAAAATGAAGGGTAGGAGGAACTCTCTCTACCTCACTTTATAAAGCCAGGATTACCTCAATTCCAAATGAGATAAGGATGTGGTAGAAGACTAAAGAAGAACATCAGCAAGGAATATATGCAAGAATACTCAATAGAATACAAGCAAACTTAGTTCAACAGCTCATCAGGAAAAAAAAATACACCATGATCAAATTATATTTATAGATTTACACCAATGATGCAAGGACTTTTTAACATATTCTAATCAATAAATGTGATGCATCACATTAACAGAATGAAGAACAAAAATCATATAATAATCTCAATAGATGCATAAAAAGCATTTGATAAAGTTCAACATCCTGTCATGATAAAAAACCTAATACAGTACACATAGAATGTTCATACCTCAACATAATAAAGGCCAGATACAACAAACTCACAGCTAACATCACCAGATATGACAAATTCACAACTAACATCATACTGAATGGGGGAAAACTGAAAACCTTTCTTCTATCTATAACAAGACAAGATGCCCACTTTAATCACTACTATACAATGTAGTACTAGAGGTCTTGGCCAGAACAATCAGGTAAGAGAAAGAAATAAAAGGCATGCAAATTGTAAAGAAGGAGGTAAAATTGTCCCTCTTTGCAGATAATGTTATTTGACATCTAGAAAAACATAAACACCCCACCAAAAATTCCCAATCTGATAAATAAATTCAATAAAGTTGTAGGATACAAAATAAATATATAAAAATCAGTAACATTTCTATATACCAATAATGAACCAGCTGAGAAAGAAATCAAGAAGGCAATCTCATTTACAATACCTACAAAAAAAATAAAATAAAATAAAACAAAATACCTTGGAATAAATTTTAAAAAGGAGTGAAAGACTTCTACAAGGAAAACCACAAAATATTAATGAAAGAAATTGAAGAAGGCAAGACAAACGGAAAGACATCCCAAGTTCATGGACTGGAATAATTAATATCATTAAAATGATCATACTAGAGTAGAATGGAAAGGAGAAAAAGAAAAAATAATAATCATACTGCCCAAACCAATCTATAGATTCAATGTAACCCCCATCAAAATACTTTATTTGGCTGTGTATTAATGCAAATTTTTGCTCAATTTTTGAGGGAAAAATAGAATGCACATTGTACAGGGGTAGTACTAATTTTGTATATATATAAATGTTTAAAATTCTTTTATTTATGCTTACTGCATTAAAAAGGTACTTCTAGAAAGCAATAATGATATCCATATGCAAAATAATACCCTGGAATATAGTAACTGGTTTTGTTGAACAATGAACTTACAATGAAAGCATTTTTGGCCAACAAGAAGAAACATATTTCTCTTCTACATTTTCAGCAGCAGCTAGCAAACTAGCTGATATTTTTACAAAGGGTGTTAGAAAATGCCTTATTCCTTGTATCTGCTCTTATGTTTTATAATGATTTGGTATTTAAAATTTCTTGTACCATAATATATTCAGAAATAAATGCTAAAATTCCTTTATAAGATGAAAAACTTAAATGTAAATAAATAAAAATTTGAATTAAAAAATTAAAATGAAGTATTTTTTCCCTGAAAGTTTGGGCCAAAAATTGGGTGCACATTATATGTGGGAGTGCATTATAAATGGCCAAATATGGTGCCAGTGACATTTTTCAAAGAAATAGAAAAAAATCCTATAATTTGTATGGAACAAACAAACAAAGCTCAAATAACCAAAGCAATTCTAAGCAAGAAGAACAAACTGAAGGCATCACATTACCTGGCTTCAAAATATACTACAAGGCTATAGTAACCAAAAACCACATAATAGAACAGAACAGAAAACTCCAAAATAAAGTCACATAGATACAGCCCACAGATCATCAACAAAGCTGAGAAAGATTTATGTTGAGGAAAGAACACCTTTTTCCAAAAATAACCAAAGTGAATTAAAGACTTAAATATAAGGCCTAAAACTAAAAAAATACTAGAAGACTACCAGGAAAACTCCCAAACATTGGTCTATGCAAAGTATTTATGACTAAGATATCAAAAGCACAGACAACAAAAATAAAAGTAGACAAACGGGACTTAATTAAAATAAATAATTCTGAATAGCAAAAGGAATAATCAATAGAGTGAAGAGACAACCTGTTAAATGGAAGAAAATATTTGTAATCTATCCAGCTGATGGGGGACCAATTTACAGACTATACAAGATAGTCAAACAACTCACTAGGGAAAAAACTAAATAATCCCATTAAATAGTGAGCAAAGGACATGCATAGACATTTCTTAAAAGAAGACATACAAATGGTCAACAAATATTTGAAATAATGCTCAATATCACTAATCATCAGATAAATGCAAATCAAAATCACAATGACTTATCATCTTACCCTGGTTAGAATGAGTATTATTTATTTCTTTATTTATTTTGGTTTGGCATTCATTGAGGGTACAAAGAATTAGGTTACACTGATTGCATTTGTTAGGTAAAGTCCCTCTTATAATTGTGTCCTGCTCCCAAGAGGTGTGCCATACACCATAACCTCATCCCCCTTCCCTACTCCCTCATTCCTCTACCCCCCCACCCTGTACTAGATCATCTACATTAAAGTACCATAAAATAATGGATGTTGGCAAAGATTTGGAGAAATGTGTGGCTCTTGCATCACGATAATGCACCAGCTCTCATGGCACTGTTTGTGACAGTTTTTGGCCAGTAAACAATTGGAATGCCCTCCCTACTCACTTGATGTAGCACTCAGTGACTTTTTTCTTTATCCGAAGATAAAGCAAATATTGAAAGGAAGAGATTTTGATGACATTCAGAACATCAAAGGTAATGCAACAATAGCTCTGATGGCTATTTCAGAAAAAGTTTCAAAATTGCTTTGAGGAGTGGTCTAGTGCGGGCATTGGTGCTTAGCTTCCCAAGGGGAGTATTTTGAAGGTGAATGTGGTGATATTCAGTGATGAGGTTAGCATTTTTTCTAGGATGAATTCACAACTTAATTGTCAGAACTCATATATGTATGCTTGATTTCTTTCCTAATGAACGGTCATGAGTATTTAGATGAGTATTAAATTCTAGGTTTAGTTATTTTCTCTCAACACTTGCCATTCCTTTGTCTTCTATCCTCTACTGTTGCTTTTCACAATTTAGTGTCCTTGGGAGGCAGAAGCTGAGATAGACATGGGTATATAAGACATCTTTTAGATAGTACTACTATTGGAATTACTGTCTGTGAAAAGGGATGGGAAAGGAACAGGATGGTCAGAGGGAGAAGTTGAACTGCAATACAGAACCAGTGTTAGCCTCAGCAGGTCCTGCAGGGAATCCTGGAGTTGAGATGGCACTTAAAAGTTCTCTCATTTTGAGGCAAGGAGATTGAGTTTTTTGTCACTAGATTGATCTGTAATTGGATGTTGGCTCTTCCTGAAAGAAAGTGTGACTTTGGGCAAAGCAATTTTCTTCAGGTGAAATAATTCCCATAGAGGACTAAAAGTTAATAGCCTTCTTTTTTTTTTTTTTTTTTTTTGAGACAGAGTTTCAAACTGTCACCCTGGATAGAGTGCTGTGGCATCACAGCTCACAGCGACCTCCAATTCCTGGGCTCAAGCGAGTCTCTTGCCTCAGCCTCCCAAGTAGCTGGGACTACAGGCGCCTGCCACAATGCCTGGCCATTTTTTGGTTGCAGCCATCATTGTTGTTTGGCGGGCGCAGGCTAGATTCGAACCTGCCAGCTCAGGTGTACATGGCTGGCGCCTTAGCCGGTTGAGCCACAGGCGCTGAGCCATTAATAGCCTTCTTCCTGCAGTATACCAGCAACCCAAGAATAAGTTCTATGTTCCTGATGGAGGACCTGGATGGCAAATCATGACACCCACAAAATCCCTTACCTTGTCCAGATAAAATTCTCTTTCTTCATATAGTTGCTCGATGCAGGTCCTCCAGCATTCCATTGGCTCTCTTTTCCTAAAAGAAATCTAGAAGGAGGTTAGTGGGAAAAACTATAGCTCCTGTCACTGCTGCTGTCCTTAGAGTCACTACTGAGTCACAACCTATTTCTTTTACTAGGCTTTCTAGATTCCCCTGACCTGTAGCTTGTGTCTCTGCAATTGGGTGGCTAACGCAGTAACCATAACTAATTCTTGAGGGATTTGAGACCTTGGTCGCCAGGCCCTTCTAATGCTGGGATAACTACTTTGTCCATTTATTGTCAAAAATGGACAAGGGAATTCCCAAGAGGCATCAGAATATATCTCCTACATGCCCTACACATCTCTCCTTACTCCCTCTGTGTAACAGCAGCCCAACTTCCTCTGGATGATTGGGGTCAAATATTCCTGATAAGATGGTGACTCCTCTTCTTGGCTGCTGGTGCCTTGACACAAGAAGCGGAATTACCTTGATGGTGACCATAGTTTATACATCAATGGAACTCTTACTATGTCCCCTCATTGAAGTGTCCCCCATTGGGGAAACAAGACCTCTAAATCCATAGACACAGAATTGTGACCCAAGAAATACAAATTCCCCAAGTAGTATGGGTACCAGGTAAAATATAGGATACCCCTATGAAATTTGAATTTTAGATAAACAATAATTTTAAAATATGTGTGTTCCAAATATTGCATTGGAAATACTTAAACTAACAATTTTTGTTGGATACCTGAAATTCATGTTTAACTGAGTTTCCTGTATTTCTACTTGCTAGATCTATGACAACCCTATACAATGTGTATCACTGAGAATGATGCACTAAGGAGGGCCATTCCTGCTTTCACTTTGTTTCTCAGACCCATGTATTCTACTTATTGGAGTCATAGATTTATATAAAGATTTAAAATGTACCTTGCAAAATACTGCCTCTAAACTGGCACTTCAGTTGTGCCTTCATGAGGTCATTTCAACACCCTTTTTGGGAGTAATCTAATCAGTCAATAATCCTGCCTACTCCTGCGCCTTTTTTATTATATAAAGTGAGTCTCTTTGATGCAATATTGTATGATATCCTGAGCTATTGGATCACTCTCTGTAAGCCCTCAATTAGCAGTGTTGGTTGATCCCTGTAGGCAGGAAAGGGAAATCTATTCCCACAATATTTATTCATTTATTCATGTCAAAATGAATTACTGCCACTTTTAATGGAGAAAGTTTCCAAGTAATCAAGTTCATATTAAGTGACAGGTTAGTCTCCTCAAGAGATACCCCTACTTTGAGGGGTTCAGCAATGGTCTTTGGTGGTGGTATACTGGACATAGGCAGTGAAAACAGCGAAATCAGCCTTAATTGGTAAGTGGAAGCTCATGATGTTGAGCTCTTGCAAAGACTCTGTTCCAGCTAACATGGTTGTAACTTTATTAATGCATCTATGGTCCTAGCTCTGGGTATCTCATGACAGAGGATGGCTTCTATCAGCTGGCTGTCTTTTCTTCTCCTTGGTTGCTCAGTGCCTCCTCTACGACAGTATTCTCTGGTGGGTATTACCATATGATACAAAGCCTTCAGTCTTGGTGTCTACTCCCATATGTTCTGTCTATGTGTCTCTACCCCATTCCTCCTTGCTTCTCTCCTTTTTCTTTCCAGACCCCTGATTAGCTGACCAAGATATGAGCCACTATCTATGAGTTTCTATGTAGTCAAACCTCACTAAATTAATGATAGTGATTACCTCTGGGGATAAAAGTGGTGAATGAGACTGAAGGTTGGAGATAAAGGAAACTTCAACTTTCTTTACAAAGTTTTATTTATTTATATTTAAAAGAGATACTTATAAAAATGATAAAGTGGAAATAATGATAGTGGGCATGTCATCTTGTCTCTGGATTTCAACTAACACAAAAACACCCAAGAATGGGGATTCCCCCCACCATGGTCATTATCATCAAGGCAATCAGGCTTAATGAAAAAAGTATATACCTGTAGTAGACCATATAGCTTAAAGTAAAGGAGAAGCGAGCTGGAAGCTCGGAACACCATGTAGTTATAAGAAACATCTGTAATATCTCAGTAATGTAACACCTTGGTGATAAGGACATGGGGAGGGATTCGGCTCTCCTAACATGAGAACTTGCTAGATGAGAACAGCAGTGATTGGCAGTCTTTACACCTGTGGTCCAAGAGCCACAGAATTACATCTCTATAAGAAGCTGCAGCAGAAGGCAGTTGGGGAGTGCATGTACATTCTTTCACAGACCCGCTCACTCTGACTTTTGTCACTTCTTCTGCCTGCTGAACGCCTGCACAGCATCTATCTACAAAAGACTGCTAAGATTCATTCTCTTACTAAGACTGCTTTTCTCCTTCAAAGACTGTCTCTCTCTCCCTTCTGTTAAGGCAAATAGCCCTAAGGCACCGAAGGGTAATTGTTCCTGAGCAAGATAACAGCAAAGCGGTCCCCATCGGACCATAGACCAGGCCCCAACAAGTGACGACCCAAGATGCACCTAAGAGGTTGAAGGATGAGTTTTGGTTTTGTACCAGCTGTATAACCTCTGGAAAGTTAATTTATACCTTTGGATAGCATTTTTCCTGTCTCCCAAACATGGGTGCTAAGGCTCTATCAAGCAAATATTTCTATGGACTTCTATGCACTGTGCTCCTAGGGATATGTCTGGTTATATCTCAGGGCTATGAGTTTTTTCTTAGCTATGGTACTGGATTTTAAAGGACTATGAGACTACATTGATGGATGAATTGATAAAGAAACTATAGTACACCATGGAATATCATTCAGCTCTAAAAGAGAATCTTGCCATTTCCTACAACACTGATTATTAGCTTGGAAGATATTATGCTAATTTAAGCAAGCCAGGCACAGAAAGAAAAATATTACTGATAATCTTAGCCATATATAGAATATAAAATATTAAAAAATTCAAATACAGGCGGTGCCCGTGGTTCAGAGTAGGGCGCCAACCCCATATGCTGGAGGTGGCGGGTTTAAACCCAGTCCCGGTCAAAAACTACAAAACAAAAAAAATCAAATTATAGAGAGAACAAAGCAATGGTAACCAGAAGCATGGAAGTGGAGGGGGAAAAGGATATGGGGAGATGAAGGTCAGATGATATAAAGTAGCAGATATGTGTGATGAGCAAGTCTAGTGATCTAATATACAACATATCCGTAATAACACTGTATGTATTCATGCTAAATGAATAGATTTCAGCTGCTCTTGCTACAAAAACCAAAAATAGGGCAACTAATGAGAGGATGGATATGTTGATTTGCTTCACTACAGTAACCGTTTTACTAACTATATCCCATAATAATCATGTTGCATACCTCACAACAAAAATTTATTTAGAAAAAAAGCTGGGTCAGCACCCATAGCACAGTTGTTACAGCGCCAGCCACATACACTGAGGCTGACGGGTTGGAGCCTGGCTTGGACCTGCTAAACAATGACAACTGCAACAAAAAAATAGCCAGGCATTGTGATGGGTGCCTGTAGTTGGAGGCTGAGGCAAGAGATCATTTAAGCCCAGGAGTTGGAGGTTGCTGTGAGATGTGACACCATAGCACTCTATGAGGGTGACATAGTGAGACTCTGTCTCAAAAAAAAAAAACATATATATATATGAATAAATACATAAATAAATAAAGGAAAAGCTGTGATACTAAAGCCTTAGATGTAATCTTCCAAGAAAGGTCAGGAAGTATCAATTTTAGGAAGACCTAAGGAATCAAAGAACAATACTTTTCATTATCATAATAACAATATATTACTTAAAAAGCAGAGATAATGGATTTCATTATATCCTAAAGGTTTTACAGACTTATGCATAGATTATTAATAAAAATAACATTTCCCAAATATAATTTTTAAAATTCTTACAATGTTTTATACACTTTCAATTCAAGATTGCAAATAAGGAAGAAGGGCCTATCTAGAGGTAAAGATAAAGATCAAACATTCTAGCTGCACTGAGAAGCAAGCAAAAAAACAATAAGAGTGGCTTGAAATTTTATTAATAAAATATTAGAAATTAATAAGTTGACTATAAGAAATGGTGTGGCTGAAGACCAACCAAGCTGGCAAAGTGAAAGATACAGTTGAGTAAATGTAATATAGAGGAAAAATTTTAAAAAATAGAAAATAGTAGTATAGTATTTAGTAAAATAGTTTATTAACTTTTATTAAAGTTAAAAAACATGAAATATAGTATCTAGAAGTTTAACACTGATCTAAAGTGAACTATAAACAGAACACAGATAATAGAGGGTAGGAAAAAAAGTATTTTCTTGAGCTGAGGATGAGTATGTCAAATCCAAATATATCTTTGAAAGCAAAGCAAGATAAATTCATTAATTCATTCTATAAATATATATTAAATCCTATTTACATCCTGGTCATAGTATTTAGTACTAAGCACAGGTCAGTGAACCAACCAAACAAAAATGTTTGCCCTTATAGAGCTTGCTTTCTAGTAAGCATGAATAAAATCAGGCCCACTTAAAACTGTACCAGAATGTTTATTGCAGCCCAATTCATAATTGCTAAGTCGTAGAAGAAGCTCAAGTGCCCATCAACTCACAAATGGATTAATAAATTGTGGTACATGTCTACCATGGAGTACTATGCAGACTTAAAGAAAGATGGAGACTTTACCTCTTTCATGTTTACATGGATGGAGCTGGAACACATTCTTCTTAGCAAAGTATCTCAAAAATGGAAGAAAAAGTATCTAACGTATTCAGCCCTACTATAAAGCTAATTTATAGCTTT